>PVIU01008920.1:0-79801 GCA_004026605.1 Ondatra zibethicus | reverse complement strand
GATGGGGGTGGGCCTTGGACTTCCAACAGGGCAGGGCACCATGCCCTCTTTCAAGGAAGAAGGGGGAGGGAGGAGGGGTGGGGGGTAGTGGGAGGGGACCGGGAGAAGGGGAAGAAAGGAAAAAATTTTTTTTTTATCTTTAATTATGTTCTTGAATGGAAAAAATAAAACAAAACAATGTATGGGAAAAAAAAAGATTCCTTTTCAGGGTTCAATTAAAGATGCCATGGATAGCTAAAATCTAGCGGTGGTGCTAGAAATCTGAGGGTAAAGATCCAAGGACTAAGAAATCTACTCACAAGAGGAATCATCCATCCATATTTCTTTTTCTTCTTTCTCTTCCTTCTCATTTCTGTCTTACTCCCTCTTGCTCTTTCTTCTACATCATTCTACACTGCCCCTCGTTCTACCAGTTACAGATGTTCCTAGTCATATATATCCTTAAAACCAGCAAATCCCTAACCCTAACAGGTTCCAGGGCCGGAATTTTTTTGTCTCATAAATTAAAAATACAAGTTTTCACGTTCACACACAGATCCATGGGTACAAGTCCAGTGAACTCCTTAATGAAGAAAGTTAATTAGGAAAGGAGTTAAAACATCATGAAGTTCTAGAGGGGAAGGTTAGTGTGCTACACTTCATTTTTAGGTGGTTAGTAAAGAGCTAAGGAGTTTATTTTCAGTAACATTGTGAATAGGGCACAGATTGTATTCGAAATCAGTGCACCACTTCCTTTCTCCTAGTATGCATAGAGACTGGGAGGTAACTAGGCAACCTAGGGGAAGCTGATGGCTCTTGATCAGATAGCACATACACCAGACACTGTAGTTTCGACAAGCATAGGTCTGGAGTTAGACTTACTGCTCGAAGCGAAGAAGAGAACTAGGCCTCTAAATGATCAGTTCTGGACTATGCTGTTATCAGCCAGTCTGATCGTGTCTGTTGTGGGGTAAAACCAGAGCAGAAGCTTGGGCAGGTAGTGATTCTATGTCCTTGGAGATCTGTGCATATCTTAGATTGGATGCTCTTTGCCTGGATCCTAAAATTTGACCAAATGCCTGCTGATAAATAGAATTGCAGGAAGGCAGATCTCTGTGCTTGCCTAGGAGAGAGGAATGAAAGCCCAGCAGTGAGAAACTGTTCTCACAAAACAGTTCTGAACTGTGGAAATTAATTCCCAAATATGTAAAAGAAAGAGAGTTAGCTACAGCAAAAAACCTACAGCAAAGGACAGTCACTTTATTCACAAAGCAATAATGCCAAAAAGCCTTGCCTTTTGGTTTAGTCTTTACCAGATCCCATGGTTCTGATAAGTCACTGGTGAAAAGAAGGCTGAGCAATTACTGTATAATGCTGTGGCTTGTTGCAGATAATGGGTTTTATATGATGATATCTGTATACAGGTAGGTTTTGAAACAGTAGTCATAAGTGGTTCAAGAACCGGTATGCTTATAAAGCCAAAGAAAACTTACAATGGGAGGGAAGAGTCCCAGTAATAAAGTTTGTGCTTTTTGGTAGGTAGGAGGGTGCAGCTTTGGTCCAGTTAACCAAAAATTAGAGAACTGGATAGAAGTCTTACTGTATAGGAAATGAAACAGATATGATTCGAATATAATATAAACAGGATGTAGGCAAAAATACTTTACTTAGACCACTGCAATGAAACATAATGAAGGGAGGTTTCAGAAAGGGAAAATACCAAGCTTGTAGTCCAAATCTCTGGTGTCCTTCACCGGGAATTTATGACTTCAGAGGCACAGCTCTCAGTAAGTACCTGCTGGTCCTTAATCTTAACACAGGAACAGAGAGCCCTGAGGTGGAGTTGAAAACTGGAAAGTGGTTTTAAAGTCATAAGCATACTAGTAGTGAGTAGAGGTAGGCAGATGTTTTCTGCCATAGTTCAGGATTGTGGACTCAGGCTTGGCTCCGTCTGTGGTTAATGATCCAGGAAGTGATGGAAGAGAACTCGGAGGTGACTATTGTCACTAAACATTGTGAATGAGGATAATGGTGTCACAGTTAGAAAACACTGAAGACAGGAAGTCACGTTGCAGGAGTTGCTTTTTAAGTTTCAGTTGGCCAAATGGAAAACAGAGTGACACACACACTTGTTAAAATTTTACTTAGTGTTATGAGACCCCTCTCCTGACTTCAGAGAGTAGTCAAAGAATTCCTTTAAAATTTAGAGGTGTTATAGAGTAAGAAATAAATTAGTCTTGATTCACAGAATGTGATTACATTTGTGGAAAGATTGGAATAACTTCCAAACTCTTAAGATTAATAGATATATTTGGTTAAGTTTTTGGAAAGATCAGCATACAGCAATGATTTCTATTTTTATAACAACAGAAAACAATTGTAAATACAAAATCATTTATAGTAGTAACACAGTTCAAATACTTAGCAATAAAAAACTAATAAGTGCAACTAAAAACACAGTTAAAAGAAATTAAAGGGGGCCTTGCTAAATGGCAGGAGGTGTGTTTATACACAGGAAAACTGTTCTGCAAATTGCCACTTCTTCCTAATTTGATCTATAGGTTTAATGTAATCATTCCAATGATCTCTGCTGAAATGTTTTAGCATATAAAAATGATAGAATTCTATGGTTTTCTGAAAATTGAAAGTATTAAAGTAGCCAATCAGTCTTCTAAACAAAAATGAATAATCATAATAAATAGTTATCAAGATATAGTTTCTTAGTCTTACAGCATGGAGAAATCAAGTTGATAACAACCAGGAGGTTTCTCCCTGCTGTCTGGCTTTCATATCCTCATGATGGTGTTGGAGAAAACTACAATAATGACTAGTGGCCAAGTCTGTCCATGGGTGCAATAGTGGTATTAATGTTATGATGATAATCAACCGCTTTATAATAAGACTCAAGGTCCACTCTATCAAAGGAAATACACGCATGCTACTATAAATCTAGTCAAAAATTCAAGATAGGAGAGATCACAGGTGCAGAGGTAAACCTGTAACTATTATTCTACTAAATGGATACACTTTCAAATTGTTCCCTAAATTCTAAATCAAGGAAGCTGGCCAGAGAGTACCAGAGTCAAACAGTGTCTTCACACACTCAGCACATGAACTCTCAGCATTCCAAATAGACTGAGCCTCTATGAGACATGAAACAGTAAAGAGTTAGCATCAAAGAGTATTTTTGTCCTTGTTGTTAGAAAGATGACTTTCAGAGGAGTTTAAAACTTTATAAATGACAATAAGTTGGAGTGTATTAAAACATAAAACTTCTGTTTATCTAAGTATAGCACCAAGATTGTAAGGACATAAAGAAGATATATTTGGGTCAAACATAACTCATGAAAGATTCTTTTGTTAGTATTTTATTTTTGTGTGTATGGGTATTTTTTCGCATGTATTTTTTATGTACTTATATGGTGCATACAGAGGCCAGAAACATCAGCTCTGCTGGGACTGGAGGTTTAGATTGTTATGAACCACCGTGTGGGTGTTGGGACTCGAACCTTGGTTCTCTGGAAGAGCAGCCAGTGCTTGTAACCACTAAACTGTCTCTCAAACCTCTCTCAAAAGATCCCTTTGTAGAATTTATAGAATCCTCCTACAATTGATAAGAAAAACCAATGAACCCAAGAGAAAAAGGGCAGAAATAGTCAATATTCTAAGAGCCTCATGTTCCACCAACTGAGCAAGCCAGGCAACTCAATTTTCAGTATTTTATAACAGATTATCTAGATAGTCATTTTAATAGGAGAAGGTTTACAATTTCATTAGTCATTAGGAAAATGCAGGTTAAAACTGCAGTTAGATTAGGATGGGGGAAGCAAAGAACCCATCATACCAAGTGTTACAGTGTGGGAAGCTAGAACTCAGCAGTGTCATTCCTCTGTTTGAAGAACCCCTTATAATGGGTGTGCTAAAGAAACTGCTAAGTGTTCACACAAATGTGTTATTCACTGGTGAAAATCGAGTTGTTCAAACCAAAAACTGTTCAGATCTCATGAACAGTGAACTGAATAAATTTTGGTATGTTCATGCAATAAAATGGCTGTGCAGCATTGAACAGATATGTGAATGTGTTTTAGAAATGTAACATTAAGGTAAGGAAACAGGCTACAAAGAACCCATATTGTGTCATTCTTTTTAGTTCAATGTAGAAATAAACAAAATGACTCGTTGGTCCTAGACAGGATCGATACTGATTGCTCTGAAAAGGCAGACTCACAGAATTCAGGAACGGTAGAGAGAGGCAGGTGTTGCTTATGTTCTTGTATTTTATGTTGTGAACCTGGGTTCTGGTGACTTCAGTAGGTTTTGAAAATCTGTTGAGCTCTGCTCTATTTTCTTCCTGTATTTATTTTTTATCTTAATAGAAAGTTACTTTGTAACTCCCAGCAGGATAGATGTGTAAGTAGGAAATTGCATTGGAAAACAATCCTGAGTTCTTTCTTTCAGTGGTAGCAGGATATATGAATTCATGTTATGGTATTCATTGCCTTGATAAAAAAGTGATGAATGTGGTATTGCTTTTTGGCCCCAGCAACTATGAGAGTATTCAGTAAAACTTACATACGAACATCTGAACACAGAAACAGAGGTGTTGGAACTATGTAATGTGACTCAAAATTTACTCTGGGTATATTTTATTTTAATATCTAGTTGACTAAACACTTTAGTAAAGGATTTAAGTGGGATATTATATAATTGTATGGAGGAAGAATCTTATACTGTAAAATTTTGTGTGGACAGTAAATCTGAATTAAAAGTTTACCTCAGTTTATTCACCTGGGTAGAGGCATGTTGCCAGACAAAGGCAATTTTCTAGGAAGTAGTAAGTTTAAGCTCATTAGTGTCTTGGGATACTTTTGGTATAGAAATTATAGTTTGGCTTTAGTACTTGTGAGATTGCTAGCTTTGTTACCAGAAACCCACTGTGTACAGGTTCTGGCTGTCCTCACCATAGCCATGAAGGTACCTGTGTAAATGGATTTGGGATGCCACTATGTTCTTTAGGATTCTTGTTATAAGGAGGCTGCTTGTTGGTTCCTGGCCACTTAGCCCTGAAATAATCACACAGAAACAATATTATTTAAATCACTGCTTGGCCTATTAGCTCTAGATTCTTATTAGCTAGCTCTTACATATTAATTTAACCAATTTCTAGTAATCATGTGGCTGTGGCTTATATGCTAAAGTTCCAGCATCTGTCTCCGGCTGGGCTACATGGCTTCTCCTGACTCTGCCTCTCCCAGCATTCAGTTTAGTTTTCCCCACCTACCTAAGTTCTGTCCTTCTATAAGTCCAAAGCAGTTTCTTTATTAACCAATGGTATTCACAGCATACAGAGGGGAATCCCACATCAGATTTTGAACTTAGATGATAGCAGGACAATTACTGCTTTCAGTCTTTATCTTTGTATCTCTTTGAGACTGTTTCCAGAACCAGAGTGTCTAGTGTACCAGGCTCCTCCTGTGAATCACAAAAGGCTTGGCCACAAGACACCCATGCTGTCTACTCCTTTACTAAGATTTCACAAGTGATGAGAGTGCTTTAAACTATGGGTGCTTGAAAGGGCATTAGGTTTTTCAGGTTTCTTAATTGTCAGAAGTTCAACTGTGGATTTCTCAGTGGAAATGCTAATTGCCTGGGGCATCAATTGCTGGTTGGGTTGCAAGCTGTTTACAGTTGTAAAAGATTGGTAATAAAGACATCAAACAAACCTGGCTATGTCTGTGCCACTGGGCACTGTCCAGAGCTCTGCATCACTCCCTAGTCTCACATTACAAGGCAGAGACATCTAAAGAACTTTTACTTGCTTACCTCTGGCTCTCTCTGAATCCTTTCATGGGGTTATCTTCTAGAAGGATGTCTGGAACTAGCCATTTTCATTTTCTAGCACCACTAATTAGAAAAGATTTGCTACTCTCACATTATACCTTTCATTAAAGAGGGGCAACAGCAGTCTCATGACAACCCATGTAGTGTTGGAATTTTATGGGATATTATAATTAGAATTTAGCAGTAACAGTCAGTAATTCTTTAACATTGTGCACAGCAAGCAGTAGATGCTTAAAATCTTAGGAAATTTTAACCGTTATTAGTAGCTTCCCAATTTGACAGATGAGAGATGTGAAACAGGCTCACATAGTATGAGCAGCTTGATGCGCTTCATCCTTGACCAAGCTCAGGTATGCACCACAGTGTTAAATTTGGTTGGTGCCGCAGCCCTTGCTCGCACAGATGCCCCACAGTAAAGAGGGTACTAGAGACACATTTCCACCTTTCAGGCACTAGTCAGGTGATAGGCGTTTTAATGTTTGAGAAGGATATTTAGAAAAAAGAAGGTGCAGTTCCAAAAGTGGGTCTTTGTTTGAATAAAAATGACCCAAATTTCTCTTTCATATATTTACATTTTTATCATTTTTTTTAAGATTATGTAATTAGCCAGGCAGTGGTGGTACACACCTTTAATCCCAGCTCTCTGGAGGCAGAGGCAGGCAGGTCTCTGTGAGTTCAAGACCAGCCTGGTCTACAAGAGCTAGTTCCAGGACAGGCCCCAAGGCTACAGAAAAACCCTCTCTCAAAAAACAAACAAAAAACCACAAAAAGATTATTATGTAGTTATATTATTTTCCTCTTCATTTCTACCCCCTGGCTCCTCCCATGTACCTCCCTTATGCTCTCAACTTAATGGCCTCATTTTCTTTTGTTTTTACATACACATGCACACACATGCATATGTATGTATGCATATATTGCTAAATATATAAATACAACCCATTCAGTCCATATACTGCAACTTATAAGAATACATTCAGGCTGTCCATTTACTATTAGATAACGAGTTGTTACACTCTTCCAGAAAACCACAACTGAACAAATACAGAATTGTTATGTCTAGCCCCAAATGACACATCTACAGCACAATTCCTTCATTTAAGGCTCAGGAACCACTGTGGAATAGGGGATGGAACAATTCTAAGAGGAAGAGGACTATGGAGTTTGCTGTGAGATTGTGTCTTACAGGATTGTTACAGGAACATTTTTACATATGTCCTTAGTCACAGTCCTGTACAAAGCTTTAGGACTTAAGTTTTCAAGTTCAATTGTGAGAAAGAATTATGTTTAATCATTTGGCATAACTATTGGATCTGTGGTACACTACAAGAAAAATGGAGTATTGATTCAAGTAATGATCATTCCTTAATGTCCTCCTTTAAGGAAATGCTCTTTCTAGTTGCAGAAAGTAACTGAACAAGTAGCTGACTTTTGTCAGTTTTGTCATCTCTGGTGGCTTTGCTATGAAGGAAGTCAGTTGTTGGTTTTGCTTCCTGCTGAGTGATGTTCACTCTGTCTGCTCCTTGGCTGTATCTTGGATTTGACAGCCTCATTAGTTCACAATGGTCTGCATTCTCAAATGTGGCTATTATCAGGGTTCTGTTGAGATTCAAGCCATTTTTATCCCTCAAAATTGATTTGTTATGTGCAGATTCACTGACAGAGTAGTCTGGTTCCCACCAAGTAGATTAGTTGCCTATAGGAATGGCTCAAACCATGGCTAACATGACCCTTGTGATCTTGGGTATTACTTTCTTCCTTTTCTCCCTCTCTCTAAGTGTGATAGGGGCTTATGTACTCTTGTAGTAAATTAAATTTATCTAACATTTGTTTCCCAGAGGCAACATAGCAACAGATGAGCCTTGCTAATTTTTTTCTCTCTCCAGCATCTATTTATACAATCCTGTTACACCCTTCAAAGCAGAACTTAGATGCCCTTCCTGCATTTTCTTTTGTCCACACATGTGTCAGAGAGCCATTCAGTCACTGCCTCCTCAATGTTGGGTACTTTTGGGTACTTTTGCTTTTCTTGTCAGGGATTACTTGAAGCACTTACCCATCATATTGGGAAAAGACTACTAGGGAGGTTTTTCATTATTAGGAACTGCTCCTTTCCCTTTTGGGTGTTACTACATATTGATGTTTGCACTGTGTCTGCTGAAGGTATATTTGGCTTGTGTTAAGCCTTAGGCACCAATCTGGTCCATTCAAAAAGTAGAGTGGTAAGGTGACTTGAACAGTTTCTGGAAGCAGATTCAGCAGCTACTGAACTAGCCTTGCAGTCACTGGACTTCTGGATTCTGCCCTTTGAACCTCACTGAGTTGTGTTTCTATCACTTGGTGCGAAAGCCTGGCTGAATGTGTGTCTGCCCTGTATCAACTAGAAGGATCATACAGTTTTATAAAGCTTTCATTTTCTTGCCAAGTATATTGGGGAGATTAAATATTAAAGAAAAACAAACATTTATTGAATCTATTATTTTCAGCTTTTGGCTAAAAGCTTCCTATTCAGAGGCCCCCATTGGGGCTGACATCTAGTCAGAAAGGATGGGCAGTTTTTCACCTAATCCAGGGTTTGCAATATATTTTGTGTCAAGAAGGAAAACAAAAATCATGTGATTGGATCTTTTTGAGAAGAATGTTGGCAGCATAAGTTTTTGCAATTCCATTTGGCTTGTGATAAGGTATAATGAAGCACTATTTCTAATTTTTTAATTATTTAGAAACCATTTCGACCAGGGTGACAGAGTATAAAATGGGGCTGACTGCAGAGTAAGGTTGGAAAGTTGATAAATCTGGAAGAGCTTGAAAAACATGCAAATTAGTTATAACCTGGTGGAAGTTAAGCTAGGAAACCATTGAGTTTTTTCTTATTTTCCATTTTCTTGCTAAGGATGATGTCCTACAAGCTGTGCTGAAAGAAGGTAAGTGAGGGAGAGAGGAAAGACCAAACATCCAAGCCTTGATGAGGGGGCTGCTGCGGTGAAAGCTGGGCAGAAAGAGAGGCAGTCTAAATTACAGTTGCAACTAATTCCCACACATTCAAATATTAAAAAGCAGGAAGCCCCAATTTGAAATACATTGTCTGTTTTATGGATGGCAATGATGATGAGGAAGAGGAGGAGGAGGGAGAGAAGATTTTATATGTGCATATGTGCAGGCATAGACATGCCACAGTGCTCATGTGGAGGTCAGAAGCAACCTTTGGGAGTTAGCTCTCCTTTTCCGAAGTGTGTTGATGGCAAGTGTTTTGACTCACTTGGCCGCCTAACCATCCCTGTTGTGTGCTTTATGACAAAGACTGATGAAGGTCCCAGAAATTTCTGAAGAGCTCTAGGTAGTTAGTGACGTGCATGCCATAGAGATGGGCAACTTATGTCTAATCCTATTTTAATGTTTGTTATTTTTGAAAATAGGCTTATAATATAAGAATTTGTCTCCATTGTCCATTAAATAAATCTTCGAAGTAGAAATAAGCCCAGTCTGTGCTGTGAGCACATGCGGGCTAGTTCAGGTATATTCAGAAGTCGGATAGTCTACATGTCCCCCAATTTGAAGAACTTGCAGAACATTTTCATACTTTTATAGGGAAAGATTTTTTGCAGAGGCGTATCTATTTAATTTATCTCACTGCAGCCGGGCGGTGGTGGTGCACACCTTTAGTTCCAGCACTCAGGAGGCAGAGGCAGGTGGATCTCTATGAGTTTAAGGCCAGCCTGGTCTACAAGAGCTAGTTCCAGTACAGGCTCCAAAGCTACAGAGAAACCCTGTCTTGAACCATCCTCCCCCCCAAAAAAAATTATTTCACTGCAAGTACTCTTCTTTTCATATCAAAAAAGAAAATTCAGCCACATATTTTAGGTGAACATTGTCTCCAACATTAGAAAGTTGAATTGTTCAGGGAAAATGCACAGCTAAAGGCTATCTTTGTCAGATAACAACAGCACAGTTTAGAGAACAGGCTGCACCAAATGATAGACAGAAAGAAAACAAAAAAAAGAGAAAGAAACAAAAAAGAGGTAATGACATGCCACAGAACAGAGGGGACTAGGACCAAAGCTGGGTACCTCATTATGAGCGCAGGGGCAACACCTCCAGTGAGTACAAGGTCAAATCCAGAATTGTCACTTAGGACCTCAATTTCAGGAAACAAGCCATATGTGGCCTAGGTGTTGTTAGGAAGGTTTTTTCCTGCTCTCATTTTCTTTAAATTGTATTCTTTGACTGATTGTGAAGCATATACCAAATAAAAATATACCAACTAAAAATTCTTGCAATATTTTTAGATGTGAATATGAATATAGCATTTACAATACAGTTTAATCAAAAAAATTGAAGACTTGTAAAACTATCAGAGATTCCTTCTCCATGAAACTCCCTGGGAGTGTAAGCAATTTTAAAAAGAAGACATTGATTGAGACTGGGCATGTCCTTTCCTTTCTTTCCGGTTAAATGTTAGGTCAATTGCGAAGATGAGCTCTTCACATTTCTCAGATCTGCTTTGAAGCTAGAAACCTTAGCTATGAATCCCACATATAGCCAGAATTTGTTAACGCTTGAAATTGTAAATCAGCTTTCAGATATGTGAGCTCCTTAGAATGGAACCAATGATAAAACCCTTAAATTTATGTCACAAATTAGCCATAACAGTTTAATATTTAAAAAATAAAAGCGGTAGTGCTGACATGCTACTGCTATTTGTACTTGTGCCTACACTATAATGTTTGCGCCTGCAGAATGACTGGACACAAACTCATCAGAGCATCTTTTCTTTTCTTTTATTTTTTAAAAAAAATAAAAAAATTATTCTTTAAAAATTTCACACATACATAGAATATATCTTGAACATGTCCACCCCTCACTTTCACCTCCAACACACCCCAGGACTTCCCATTAAATCTCCCTCCCAACATCATGTCCATTATTTGTATCATTCTGAGTCCAATTAGGGTTGGCCATATGCATGTGGGTATAGGTTCATACACTGGACTTGGACAACCTATAGTGGTCATACTTGCAAAGAAAAGTGATTCTTGCTTTTGGCAGCCATCAACTGCCAATAAGAAGGTGTGGGGGCCTTGGGTGCTTCTCCCACTCCATGTTGCCGTGTGTAACCAGCCTGATAGAGCATGGTGCAGATTTCCAAAAGCAGAAGACAGATTCTGAGCTTCAGTGGGAGGTGGTGACCAGATAAGCTGAACCTGGAAACAAAATGAGTAGGGCATTGCTGAATAAGGAAGGAAAAGGAGTCATTTTGACAGAAGGGGCAGATGTAGAAAAGTGACAAAATCTGAGTGTGCACAACGAGTCAAGGGAAGCGAAATAACTCAGTGCACCTACAGTGATTGTGTCCAAGGCAGACTGTGGGTAAGATAAGACTAGATTGTAAGTGACCTCATTCTAATAGGTTGTAGACTTGTTAGTCCAGGGACTTCTTGAAGCCCGTGAATATTAAATACAATAGTGAGGAAGAGGGTGTAACTCAGTGGTAGAGCACTTGCCCAGCATCCAGGAAGCCCTGGTTTGATTCCAAGCACCACAAAAGTAAATAAATAAAACAAAATAAAATATAATAGTAATAAGATCACATATACAGGCTAGTAAGATAAGCTAAGCTACAAGGAAAAGGCAGAAGGAGAACTCGGACATAAACGGGCTTGCAGCAGTACAGAGGGCCACAGATGAGAGTATGAGGCAGTGCCGCCACCCTGTCAGCACTTATCTTATTAAGAGACTATATAGGAATTTTTATAACATAGAAACAATGATGAAATGAATATTTTAGATAATAGAGTCCAGCAGTGCCTTGGAGACTCTACCTCCCCAACTTGGTGGCACTGTACGCTGAGACAAAATAGCATAGGAAATTGTGTGGGCCCACTACAGGCCAGACCTACCAGTAACTCATATTGTTCTTACGTCACATTCACCAGAATTCAGTCACATCTAAGTCTAAGGAAAACTGAAATGTAATCAGGCTATTCCAAGTGGAAAGAACAGGTTTAGAGAACAAATATTTAGTATGCTTCTGGGAACTAAGCTGAGTAATCACAGGACAAATGTCTTCTTATCTCTAAGGGGAGTCATAATTCCCCTTAACATTTATTTCCCCCTTTTCTCTGAAAGATCAGACATTTCCCCCAATTCCATGTAAACTGGTATCTCTAACAGTGGAAGGAATGTACTTCCTCTCTCCTAGAAGTTGAATGTGGCTTTCATAGTTGTTTTGGACAGTGAGATGCAAATTTTACCACCTTCTGGCAGAAGCTTAAAGAGCTATTGAGGTTTTTGCTCTTGGTACTTTCTCTGTGCTATGAGAACAACTTGTCCTAAACAATCTGGTCCTTCAACTTGTGTCCTTGAATAAGACCCACAGAGCAGAGCCAAGTAGGGCTGAATAGACAGGGTTCAACTTGAAGCAATAATAACAAAATAACTTTCATCGTGTAACAAGAGCAAGATGTTGATGAAATTTACAGATGGTTTGGAGCTATTTCTTACATATACCAAGAGACCGATTAAAGCATTCATTTTGGAGTAGAAATAGTTTAACTAAGATTATTTTTGTATCAGAACTGATGAGTAGGAGATCTATAGAATCTTTATTTTTGATAACAGACTAAAAATTGACAATTAGTATGATTTGAGGTAGTCACACCCTCCTTCCACAGAATCAGTACATAGTAATCCTAGAACTATTGTTTTCCCTCTGTTCCTAATGATTAGATTTTCTATCAATAACATCACTAAATTATTAGGAAAGAAACACACTGCTATTATTAGCAGAGATGAACAAAAGGTCTGAGAGAGGACATCATTGGAGTCAGTTTTCCAAAGTAGCATTAATGACAATGATCTAAGATTTTGATAACTTGGAATCTGATGCCAAAATTTTAAGCAACTAGAAATCACAGTAGTTATATTCAAAAGCATTGCATTTGTTTGTTTACTTTAAGTTTGCAAGGTACAAATGTGGAGGTCAGAGGACAATTTGAGGAATTTGATATCCTTTCTTGTGGAAGTTGGTTTTCTTCATACCATGTGTATCCTAGGGACTGAATTCAGGTCAAGAAGCTTGATGATAAGCACCTTTATCTGAGATGAGTAAGAGAAGATGAAGAGTGTAGCTAGTCAGGGCTATACATGTTATCAGTGAACATGTATGAATACTGAGGACTGTTGCATGGGAAGAACCCATGTACACTTGATTGGATCAATAGTTGAAAATGCTACATTGAATACCAAAAGAGCACCTTACTGAAAGTTTCTCTGGTCAAGGTTGTTGACACACTTCAGAAAGATGTTTGAGCTGTTTAAAATGTATGGAGGTTTGATAAAAAAAATTGGTTATTATTTATGTAAGTGGAATTACTTTTAAAGGTATACATGTTATCATCATTTCATCATCATTTATGCCCTGGCAATGCTTAAGCATGTATGGACAGCCTGTTTACAGCGGCTCTCCAGCTGTTCCTATTACAGGCAGTCCTAGATTCTTGGGTTGTTGTTATACCCAAGGTTCCACAATCTTCTTTTATGTTGTCCATCCAGCGGTTTTTGGGCCTTCCTTTTTGCCTTACCCCATGCACTTCTCGAAGCAGTGCTATCTTCGGGTATCTGCCCCGATTCATTCTCTTAGCATGGCTGAAGTATCTGAAGCACTGTTGCTGTATCCTATAATTTACTTCCTTTTGTAGATGGAGATGTTTCTTAATGTCATCATTGCATAGCCTATCTCTTCCTGTGACACCTAGAATCCTTCTGAGACATGCCACCCCAAACACATTCAGACGCTGTTCTAAGGAGCATTTCATTATTCAGGTTTCAGAGTTGTAAAGAAGATAGCTCAAGACAAGTGTCTCATATACTTGTAATTTTGTTATTGTCGTTATGTCTCTTGCTGACCAAACCTTCCTAGTGTCTGGAATGCAGCCCTCGCTATCCCTAAATGCCTCTTGATGTCTGAAATAGTTCTGTCTTTTGAACTGAGGTTTCCTTCCAGGTAGACAAAGTTGACCGTTTGCTTGAGGTTCTGATTCTTTACTACAATGTTAAAATCCTGATGCACCCTTCCCCTGTGTTGTTTCTCAGTCTTCTCAATGTTTACTTTCATACCAGGGTTTTCACTTACTTGCAGCTCATTTGAACTTTCAGCAAGTAGTGCTGTATTGTTGTTAGTACAACACAAGTTATTGATTCACATACCTCCTACATGCACGCCTATCTCCTCATTCTCCAGGGCTGTAGCTATTATTAATTCCAGAAATATGTTGAAGAGTAGGGTGAGAGGACACATCCCTGTAACACTCCTACAATTGTCTTAAACTGTTCAATTAATTCTCCACAGACTTTGACTGGTGCAAAGGTATCTTTATAGGCATTTTCTAATATTACGATTTTCTCTGGGTATGTGCAAAACCTCATTGTTTCCCAAAGCCCTTTCTTCCAAATGTTATTGAATGCCTTTCTGAAGTCGATGTAACAGACATATGTCTTTTCCAAATTCTTCGTATTTTTCTGCCAGTTGCTGCAAAGTGAAGATCTGATCGATTATGCTCTTGTTAGCTCTGAATCTGCAGTGGGTCTCTGCTAGAATTTTCTCTGTTCTGTCCTTGATCCTTTGCAGAATAATGGAGGAGAAGATCTTGCTGCTTTGGCACAACAAACTAATGACCCTGTAATTTGGGCAGCCCGGCTTGTCCTTCTTCTTGTGTATGGGAATTATGACAGTAATTATGTAGTTATCCATTCTGTAGTTATCACTTCATGTTCCCTTATCTCTCTGAAGAGTCTGAGAAGTGCCTCTGTCCCTGAGCTTATTGTAGCTTTCTCCAGCTCCTTCACTGTGATGTCATCCATTCCTGGGGCTTTCTTGCATTTTTCTCTCTTGACAGCTTCCTCTATCTTGCTCCTGTTAATATTTAATATTTCCTCATTGTCTCTGGTTTTTGAGTGGCTGCTGATGCGTTTCTCATTGTAGTCTACGCTAACAGCATTAGGGTCATTGTATAGGGTGTCAAAGTATTATCTCCATTTTTGTTTTACTTCCCATGGTTCTGTTAATAAATGACCTTGCCCATCTTTAATCACCTGAATCTGAGGAGCATATCTAGCAATTATCCATCTGATAGCTTCAGAGACAAGATGTGTTTTATTATGGTGTCTAACCTCTTTGACCTCTTTGTGGATACCTTGTATATTCAGCTCTCTTCTTTTTACCTCCTTTCACAGATAGTTGTGGTGTTTTGCTACCTATAGATTGCCGCTTGGTTTGCTCTTTAGCTTCCTTCTTTCTTCCACCAGGTTAATCATCTCTGCAGTAAGCCATTTATTGGTGTTGCTCTTTATGCATAACCAAGCATCTCCTTTGAAGCCTCCTGTATAGCCCTTTTGATTTTTTCCATTCACTTTCCATATTTGTAAAGGGTTGTTTAATGATTGCCCTCATCTTTTTCCCAGTGGTTCTCTTATACTCTTTCTGTACAGCTGGGTTCATCAGTTGTGTATGATTGATCTTCTGGTTTGTCTTGCCTGGTGTGCCTCTCCTAAGTTTCAGTTGAATGTTGGCCATAATAAGTTGGTGATCTGACTCCAAGTCAGCACTAGGTAATGATCTGCTGTTTTGGATGCTAGGTAAGAATTTCCTGTTGACCAGAATGTACTCAATTTGGCTGTATGTGCATTTGTCAGGGGATTCCCACGTCTAGCATCTTGATGGTTTGGCCTGTTTGAATTTTGTTTTGGATATGTACAAATCATTTGCATGGCTGAGATCGAGCAGTCTTTCCCTTTTATCACTCCTTTGTCTGCATCCATATGTTCCATTCCACTATAACTCATTCTTTCTCCAGATCCCACTCTTGCATTGAAACCACCCATAACGGTGAGTATATCATTCATATGCACCCTGCTGACCTCATTCTGTAGATCTGTGTAGAAACTGTTGATGACAACATCCTCTTCCGGTTCCACTGTTGGTGTGTATATCTGTATGACAGTTACTGGATGTGTCATTGTCTGAAATCTGGCTTATATAATTTGGTCATTTACAGGTCTGTACCTGAACATGCATTTTTGGGTCAAACTGGATAGCACTAAAGCTATACCCTGCTGCATGTTTTCCCTTTCCACCTGAGTTTATAATCTTATTATTATTACAACTTCTTATGTTCCTGTCCAATGCATTTCTGCCAATCCAATGACATACCACCTGAAGGGACTGAGCTCATTCATGAGCAAGCCAATTCCCCCGAATGTGTTTATTGTTCTCACATTCCCGGTCCCTATTGTGGTGACTCTTTTCGGCATAAGGAAGTACCTTTCCTGTCTATTTCTATCAGCTCCCCCCCCACCCCGCCGCCAGCTTTTGGCTTTAAGAAAGAAGCATCATCTGTCCTGCGCCTAGGACATGGAGGTACTGGGGCATTGTCAGATTCTGGGACTTTTACCCAGGTGTTTCTGTTGAACTTGTCCATATTGGGTTTCATGGTCTGACCAGGTCTATTCCTCATGTTTAAAATGTACAGAGGCTTGGAAAAAAAACCCACTGGCTATCATTTATGTAAGTAGAATCATAGAATCACTTTTAAAGATATACATGTGGTTTATCAATATTAATAGTTTTCTAGTAGATAACATTTTCCTAGGGAATAATTAATGACCCAAAAGCCTCAGGTTAACTGAGAAGTTTTGTATGAGAAAGTTGACTTAATTGACTTCAGATGCTCTGGTAAGAACATCAGCATACCTCTCTGGGTGGGATCTACCACTTAGAGCCTGCAAGGGAACTGACCTGCAGGTTGGATCATCTAAAAGTCTTCTTTCCATCCAATAAAACCTTGAAGCACATTCTCCCTCATGTATCACATGTACACAGTTTCTATTTCCAAGGAGAGACCAGTTTCTCTGGTTAAAAGAACAATAAACAGCAATGAATGCTTCTTAGCACTCAGTGCATGATCCATTGTTAGGGAGCAGTTCTGCCAATAGTGGGCACATCTACTTGAATTAAATATGAGGTAGTCTCTGATAGGCATGGCTAGAGGCCCATCACCTATGTGATTCTATATTGAGTCAAGTTTTCAATTAACACTTTCCATCACATTTGGTTCTGAAGTAAGAAACAGGATTCTTTCAGTGGTTGCAAATAACAGAAAATCCAACTTTAGGTGACTTAAATCATGAGTCAAAGTTGCTTTTTGCACCACCATGGTTACTGGGATCTGGTCAGGTACGATTTTAGTTTAATATAGAAGCTACAGCACAGTGGCTCAGGAATTGTCTCATCTCTGTCTTTTTTTTTTATTATAGGTACTATCCCTGCTGCTTACAGTGTAACTCCACTCAAAATAAGGATATGTTCTTCTTCTTTGGCATTTAGAGACAGAGAAATTAATGCTTATGCATTTCCACATTATCTTCAAGTTCAAGAAATTTTTGAACTTACATTGCTTCACCCATCCATGCCTATGATATATGTGTGTGTGGTGTGGTGTGTACTAAACAATCTCAACCACTGTAGCATAATCTACCATACTTGGTCCTGAAGTAATTATTTAAATGATGGGTTATAATCTCAGATTTTGTTTTTCACTGTTGTAACCTTTCTCTATACTAATAGTTCCACATTTCCATGAATAAAATACATGGACCTGATTGGATGATGTCGAACCTTTCTTCCTTCAATTTCAGAGCTGTGTTTATTGCCACTGATCCACATCCCTAGCCTGAATTTCTTCATCATCTGAGATTTAGGCGATCTTTAGGATGATTTAGGATGCTTGGGTGACTGAGTGAGTGGCCTTCTCCTTCAATTCATGCTATATTGGCCCACAGACCTATGAAAGCCAAGTCCTCTTTGTTTAATTTGCAACATTGCTAGCACCAAGCAGTTTACCTTTTAAGAAACTACAGTGGAAAAATTTCAAGACCCCTGCTACTCAAATTTATACTTTAGAGGATAAGGTTGCCTAGAAAGGTCAAGGAAATGACCAAATTTATTCCCATTCATTCAATTTTATCTTTTCATTTCTTTTTTTTATTTTTTCTTTTCTTTCTTTCTTTCTTTTTTTAGTTTTGAAAGACAGGATTTCTCTGTGTAACAACCCTAGTTTTCCTGGAATTAGCTCTTGTAGCCCAGTCTGATCTCAAACTCACAGAGATCCACCTGCCTCTGCTTCCTGAGTGCTTCATTCAATTTTAATATTTCTTTCAGGAGAGTAGGCTTGTTGCTAAGGATTTTGAGGATTCACCCTCTTTTCTGAAGTTTTAAGTTCTGCCCTTAAAAACAGTGACTTAAAAAGAGCACTTTGGAAAAGCTTATAATATTCCCAAAACCTTTCTTTTCCTAGAAAAATAAGTCAAAGGACTGTGAAGATGCTGTGCTGAAGAACTGGTCTCCCCTGCATATCAGCAACCATTAAAGAGAAAGATGGGAGGTATCCACTGGTTTTTTAACTTTTCCTAATCCATCCTGTGCTGCTTAAAAGTGACAACCATCTTTTTTGCTAAAAGCAAGTGACTAGTTCTCAACCTACTTTGTATATTGAGCCTTACTTTCTAAGTCCATAAAACTGGAGTAAGTTAGTTCCTGTAGAAAGTAGAATTAATACCTTCAGGCCAATTATCTCTTAATAAATGTAATCAAGAAGCATTTTAACAAGGATTAAATTTAGCTGTCTTGCTAAGTATAGCAGTAGATCCTGAAGATTTCTTTGGCAAAGAGGGAAGAAAATAAATCTATTTGTTGATGATGACTACTACAAATCCCTTGACAGTAGTTTTCACAAGAATGTTAATGTGTTACTTGCACAACAATAGTATAATATATGTGGAATTATTCCTATTTCTATCCAAGAAAATGGAATTTCAGATGAGATTATGAAACTCAATGTGAATATATTAAAAAATAATTTTAAGTATGAATATTGAGCTATGAAGTTGATCTTTCTTCCTAATGTGTTATGGTAAACTGGAATTTTATTTTGTGAAATTCTTTGTCAATCATTATAATAACATTTATTGAATAATTACACTGACTTAGGCTTTATGCCAAGCATTTGGCTTAACTATTTTATTTGATTTTTATAACAAACAATATTTGTCTCAGAGATGAAGAAATAGAACCCCAGCAAAAGGCACAGAGTCTGCCTTTTATTTATCTCATGCTCAGAGATTATTAAAAATAAAATATGAATCTGGTTTGTGTAAACAGAGACTGCACTTTCATTTCCTGATAGCCCTGACCCAAATAATCATAGAGAACTATATTAATTACAACACTGTTTGGCCAATGACTTAGTCGTATTCCTAGCTAGTTCCTACATCTTAAATTAACCCCATTCTATTAATCTCTGAATCACCATGAAACTGTGGCTTACTGGTAATGTTCTGGCATCTTTCTACTTCAGTGGCTACATGGTGTCTCCTTGGCTCTGCCTACTGCCTCTCTCTCTTCAGATTTCCCACCTGGTTTTACTCTGTTAAGCCATTGGCCAAAACACTTTATTCATCAATGAAAAGCAACACATATACAGAAGGACATCCCACATCATCTCCCCATTTCTGTCTAATTAAAAAGGGTATTAACTTTAACATAGTAAAACCTTTGTCTTGAGATAAATATTCATTTCAGGGGCTTCCCCTCCCACAAAGTCCTGTATAGCTGGAGTGCACAATTCCCCAACCTGCCTCATAGCTCACACTACTGCAATACTAAATAATCTTGCCTTAACCTGAAGCTCCTTTTGTCAAGTTCTTATATTTTCTGCTTTACTACCCCATCAACATATTACTTCTTATTCCTTCCTCTGTTGCTATAATATTATTAAGGCAATATTCCAGATTCAACAAAACATGAGGGATATCTGCTTGCATTTTGTTGCATTACCTGCATTAAGTAATGCTTTATTGTTATAATATTCTTGATTATTATAAGATCTATAAATACAGCTACTAGTGTTCTCATCCCTAGTGCTAAGCACTTCCTGTAACATTTAGTGATAGTATACATTCTGTTCATTGAATGAATACATGACTAGATTGAAAATAATTTTTATGTGTCTATACCTTTCTCAAAAAGATATAGTGATAGAAGAAACAGGATGGTTTCATAAAACAGCAGGATGGTTCATAAAACATTTACATTCTTATTTTCTTTTTCCTAAATTAAGTGATTTTATTCATTTAAATCACAAAATTAAGGCCATCAATGTCTTAGTAAGAACAAATGGAAGTTTCATTGGAGAAAATACATATTATGATATTATAATTTTGCTTTTCTTCATTTGTGGCCTAAAATCATTTGTGCTAAGGGAAACATGGACAGGTAAATAGATTGATAGGACAGAGTTTAAAGAAGACCTCAAATAGTACTCAAATCCATGAACTCTTGGATATTCATCTCTATACTATTAGGAAAGATAATTGATATCTTTAGGTTATAAGAATTGAGAAAAAAGAGGAACATATGTAGGTTCTATCAATTGACTAGGGAATTAAAACCTGGTAGAAAATTATGTGTGCTGTTGCAAATAGAGATTACAGTAGAGATAATTGTTTGGGGTGGCTGGACAAATGAGGCCTGGAAGGGAGTTCCCTTGTATGGACAAAAAGTCTTTTCCCCTACACATCGCAGAGAGACACAGATATAATGCTGGGAGGTGGTTTGAAGAAGCATTGCAGGCATGATAAAAGGAAGCAAGAACACATGGAATCTTGCCATGAAAGCTGGAGTCTGGGTAACAAAATTCTAGCTTAGGTGTATGTTGGCAATTTAAATGAGTCTTGTTTGAAGAAACATTCTGTAATGGGAAGAAAATTGTGGAATTTCAGTAATGACACCGCCCCCCCCGACAGATTCAAAACCAGAAAATGTGGTACCCCATCTGCTTCAATTATTCCTGGAACAGAAAAAGGGAGACATTCTGAAGTGCAGGTACCCGCAACCTAGGAAACAGCATGACCAGAATCATCTGGAATTGACTAGGGAAAATTTATTATCTCAGGGAAGATGAAGATTAGAGGAAGACATTAAGTTCAATTAGAGAAACACACAGTTTGCACTCCTGGATATGAAATATGTGTGAAATTGTACCTTTGATTGTTATTTTTGTATTTTTCTCCCTCACATTTATGAAGATGAGGTGGAGTGAAGCTTGTGTGAAATCAATAGCTAAAACATACTCTGTCCTCTTGTAAATGCCAAGGGAAATACTACTTTACATTTTGTTCACAGACTTGGTAAATTCTGGAGTAGGAATGACTTTCTTCCATTTTGCCAATAAGACAATAGGACCTGCATAATTCATTGGATGCACATAATTCAGGCTTCAAAAGTAAATTGCCCACAGAAAAAGAGAAATACCACTTTTTATCATTTTTCCATATAACTTGGTATTATTGCATTGAAGATAAACTGCCTCACATTCCAATTTACTAAACCAGAATACTATAATAAAAGCAAGAAGTGTCAGGTGGCCAGATTTAGTCTTTTCATTACTTTGAATCACTGGTAAATACAGACATTTTCTCCTACAGTAGTGTTTTTTACTTCACATTCTGTGCTAAACTGCAACTGACCTCTAGATTCAATTTTCCTATTTGGAGTGTTTTACCTCTTAAATGCTTTCTCAAAACGTGAATGACCTTTTGTGAGCAAAGTCTGAAGTTCTGACGCTTTGTTGAATGTTTGAATGTTCTTTAAATGTGTCTCTGCCTCAAGGAGTAAGATGCTGTTGTAGGTTGTTTGGCAAAATAGTTACATTGTTTTTCATGTCAGATCATAATACTTGATAACCTAGTTTATATAATGAACACATAATCTTAAAGGAAAATGATTCTCCTCCAATTTTCTTTCTTCCTTCATTATCAAGAATCAATCCCACTTTGCATTTAAGAGTGATTTAGTATTGTTTCTTCTTCTGCCCTCCTTCTTATAAGAGGGTTGGGCATTATTCTAAGGTAGTTTTAATGAGTACTGTAGCTTTTGATCTGTGATTTTATTTTATTTTAAACTGGGCAGATGATTCTCTTTTGCAGACAGCAATGAGGACAATGCATTGTAGTATATCAAACTATAAAATAAAATTTCAAAAAACAGCAATTGTTCTTTAAGACGACAAGGTTAGAGCTCTTTTGGTTCTTTACTTTGAGAGTCTATACCTATCATGCTAACAGAACCATCTCTGCATACTATTGTGCATATTCATGGCCAGATTTGGAGTACTGACTCTGAAAGATTGATCTGGATTTTCATTCTATATAAATAACTGCAGAGACCAATGGCATAGAATTAGAATTACTCACACTAGTACATTTTGCCTGGTTTTGGCTTTGATGAATGAAATCCATTACCAAGCTTAATAAGGATAAACTTAATAGCGTTTTTATTTTTAATGTTTTTATTATTATTGATAGAAATCTTGTAGATTTTTTGTTTAAAATGAGTATAGCAAGTAGGCTTAATGAAAGCTCTAGTATTTACATTTATTATAATGATTGAGAAGGAATACTTTCCAGATTATAAAGAGCTTAAGAGAGAAATTTCCTATGTTTGACTATATGTCAGCTAAATGTGAAAGATATATTCAAGATTGTCTTTGAAAATCTTTAAAACTAGTTCATATCTGTCGAGACAGCTTTCTTATGCCCTGTTCTCATAGTCAGATGGCTGCATGTTCACTCAGATGTATGTTGCTCCAAACTAAATCCCCTTGCTTTCCCTTCCTGATGCTGTTGTGCCTTGCCAAGCTCAGCAATGACAGATTTATCTTTTTCACTTATTCCACTCAGGAATTCTACATCATTGTCTGTCTCTCAAACATCATGATGATTAATCAAATGACCCCAGTGGCTCGACATTCAAAATGCATTAGAGTTTGACATGTTTACTCTCTCTGTGCTCTCAGCAGCGTCTCTGTTTCTGACTTGGTTATTATAGTAGTTCCCATCTTTGTTTCTGCCCTATACCTTAGTGTACCTTCTATTATTGGCATCTCCTTTTGGGTCTCTCTCAGGAATTTTTTCCTGCTTTCTTTACTTTTCTTCTCCCTCCCTCCCTCCCTCCCTCCCTCCCTCCCTCCCTTCTACCCTCTCTTCCTTTTTAAGAGTGAGTCTCAGAGAGCCAGAGGAGACTAGCTGGTCTGGAAGATACTATGTAGGCCAGGCTGTCCTGAAACACATTGTGTAGGTTTTGCTGTCCTAGAACTCACAGAGATCCTCTTGCCTCTACCTCCTCAGTACTGGGATGAGTCACAATATCTATCTCAGTATATTCTCATCACTGGCCCCATAGTAGCCCCCTTAAAAGAGATAATAGCTCACCATTTTCCCTTTAAAAAGTCTCTGGTATTCTTGACTCATTCAGAGCAAATGAGGTTTTTCTACTGTACCCTACAAGACTTGCTTTGTTCAGAAACCCTATTAACTTAATAAGTAGATATCTCTTTACCTCCTTTAGTTTCTTCTAACCATTTTTATCTTCTTGTAGAGGTCTCTTTGATAGCACATAAATTGTTTGTGTTTAGAGGTTTTGTATTAGGCGTCTGCAATTGTCTAGAAAGTTCTTTCAGTAGTGACATGTGGAACTTTTTCACTGCCCTCAAGCCTGTTAAAAAATCTTATACTGAACAGAGAACTCTCAACAGTGGAATATAAAATGGGCTGAAAGACACTTAAGGAAATGTTCACCATCCTTAGTCATCAGAGAAATGCAAATCAAAACAACTCGGAGATTCCATCCTACACCTGTAAGAATGGCCAAGATCAAAAACACTGATGACAACTTGTGCTGGAGAGGTTGTGGGGTAAAGGAACACTTCTGCATTGCTGGTGGGAATGCAAGCTGGTACAGCCCCTTTGGATGTCAGTGTGGTGATTTCTCAGAAAATTATGAAGCAACCTTCCTCAAGACCCAGTAATATTACTTTTGGGTATATAGCCAAAGGATGCTCAATTGTGCCACAAGGACAAGTGCTCAGCTATGTTCATAGCAGCATTGCTCATCATAGCCAGAACCTGGAAACAACCTAAATGCCCCTTTGACTGAAGAATGAATAAGGAAAATGTGGTACATTTACACAATGGTGTACTACACAGCAGAAAAAAATAACGACATCTTGAATTTTGCAGGCAAATGGATGGAGCTAGAAAACATTATTTTGAGTGCGGTAACCCAGACCCAGAAAGACAATTATCACATGTACTCACTCATAAGTGGTTTTTAAACATAAATCAAAGAAAACCAGCCCACAAATCACAATCACAGAAAACCTAGACAACAATGAGGACCCTAAGAGAGACATACATAGATCTAATCTACATGGGTAGTAGAAAAAGACAAGATCTCCTGAGTAAATTGGGAGCATGGTGACTTTGGGAGAGGGTTGAAGGGGAGGGGAGAGGCAGGGAGGGGAGCAGGGAAAAATGTAGAGCTCAATAAAAATTGATAAAAAAGTTTTATAAAAATAAATCTTACAGTGAATTACAACTGCTTTGTCATTCTGAAGGTTCGGTCTAGCCATTTCTCCTTGCCCTGTAACTCTGCTTTTCTTGGTTTTATATTTCCTCATAGAACTTACAACTTTGTAATATAATCTATTACTTATTTACTCTTTTCTGCATGTGTTTTGATGTTAGACTAAAAGATCCATGAATATGGGTATTTTGTTTAGTTTGATTGGAAGCATTTAATATGGTATTAAAACTATGTATTCAGGGTTGGGCGGTGGTAGTGTACACCTTTAATTCCAGTACTTGGGAGACACAGGCAGGCAGATCTCTGTGAGTTTGAGGCCACCCTGGTCTACAAGAGCTCGTTCCAGGACAGGTTCTACAGCTACAGAGAAATACTGTCTCTAAAAGAAAACCAAAACCAAAATCAACCAAACAACCAAACAAACAAACAAAAACCCTAAAAACTGCATGTTCAATGTTTTATTAGCATTTCTTAGAATTAAGTCATTGGAACAGTAAGGGCTAAGAACTAAATTATTATCCTCCTTCAGTTGAGACTTTGTCTTTGAACAGTGAGTTATGAGATTTAATGTCTCCTTGATGGCTCATTCTTTGTAATTCCACCAGGAAATCCAGGGCAAAATTTTCTAGTTGATCTGTTGGGTTTGTATATTGCTAGATATCATGTGTCCATTGTAATGGTAGAATGGAAGACTATATGTTGTCATTCGTTTTTACAGTGGAAAGTACTTGGGATGAGGATCAAAGCAATAAGGAGAAGGGTATAATTTCATGAAATAGACACACTGAAAGCAAAATCTTGGTAAATTTAGAGAATATTGACTGTATGGAACAACGTCCATAACATCTTGCCCATCAAATTCTGAGAAATGTGAAATGTTGGGAAAGAAAGTTACAATTAAAGGAAAAGATGTAAAGATGAGGGACAGGATTCAGCTAGGACAAGAAGGTCTAGAAATTGTATCCATCTGCACACCTTCCTAGGCCGGAATGGAGGGGGGAGGGCCTTGGGCTTCCCACAGGGCAGGGTACCCTGCCCCCTCTTAAGGAAGCAGGGGGAGGGAGGAGGGTTAGTGGGGGAGTGGGAGGGGACTGGGAGAAGGGGAGGAAGTGTAAATTTTTTTGAATGAAAAATAAAAGAATATTTTTTTTAAAAAAGAAATTGTATCCATCTTGCCATGGAATAGCAGCTAATGCCAAAATAGAGAGTATGCAAAAATGACTATAAGTTGAAAGAGATATTATTTATTATTTAAAATAAGATACTATCATGTTTATATTTAACTGTGGCTCAATTCATGGTTTATGCTGGCTCACTGAGTATAGACTGTACAGAGACCTAGAAGATTTCATGCTTCAGAGGTGGCTGTTCTTGACCCCTGGACTTAATATACTTCATGACCTTTGACAGAAAGGCTTTTGTTTTTTGATTTGGAAATCCTAAGATATTTCTAGGAAATCATGAAGCCTAACCTCTGTCCTCTATATCATCATCTATTTTCTTGAAACTCAGTACAGAACAAATTAAATCCCTTTCTAATCTCAATGCTGCGGAAAATTCCATTTCACGAATAGCTGTGAAAAGGTGCTTTCCGTAAAATTTTTAGGTGTGTGTGAGTGTGTGTGTGTGTGTGTGTATGAGAGAGAGAGAGAGAGAGAGAGAGAGAGAGAGAGAGAGAGAGAGGGAGAGAGAGAGAGAACATGTGCAAAGAATGCCTGTGGAGGTGACACATTTAGTGGAGTTGATTCTCTCCTACCATGACATCGGTTCCAGAGATCAGTCTCAGGTCACCAGGTTTGCTTGACAAATGCTTTTACCCGCTGAGCCGTCTTGCCAGCTCAAAGCTGTAATAAAATTCTTAGGTGCAATTTTGTATTCAGACTTTTGAAAGAAAGGACATATTCAAGAGATTAATAAAGTGAAATTAGGTTCTGATTATGAGAAGTGGGCTGAATGGCCTCCATTGAACATTGACATTAGTGCTTGGGAAAGGGTTTCTTTTCATGTCCTGGGGTTCTTGTGCATTAAAAACCCACTCCTTAATTTTTCTTTCTTCCTATAACACTGGAAGAGTTCATTAAACATAGATTCCTATTTTATGGTCATATTTTAGAATGAGTGATTCTACTTTTTACTTTTAGAGTACTTTTCTTGATATCAAAAGTATCTCAAACTGCTAAGCAAAGGATGAATAATGAAATAGGTTTGTTTTGGAGTCCCTAAAACACATTGACAATAAAATAATTATCTCAGGGCCATAAATGTTCTGTAAATAAAAATTACTCACAGTAGTGTGTATGTTTTGAGTTGTCAGGTGATAGTATTGGGAGATTTAAAATGACACAGGTAAGCCCTTCCGTCCTTGGCAGGTACTAGCTCGGATCTACATGAGATGGGTTTAGTGGCGTAGTATGTGAAACTACTGACTGGATTAAAGTAATATCTTCTCTCCAATAAATTCATAATCATATAAATGAATACTGATTTTTATAGTATTATTGCCCCAAATAATATGCCTCTTTCAGTGTTTAGAATTGTGGTTCATAGAGCATAGTGGATGGATTACATACTAATCTACCTAATAGCAAATATTATCTGACTTCTTAATTATGGTCCATCAAATGCATGCCAAATGGCTTCCTTTGTCTTGAAAAGCTGTCATTAATAAATCATTGTGGTGATGTTCAGTCGGATAAGTGACTTAGTCTGTTTTTCAGAACTTATCTATGTAGGCAATCTTAATTAAGTGCCAGTTTCCTTTGCATTCATATTTCTTCATGATTTGACATTTATGTACAAACTATAAATTAGGGATAACATACGTATTAAGTTACTACTGACCAGAATTTGTTGCTTTTTGAGGCAGCGTCTCACAGTATAGCCTTTGTTAGTCTAGAACTCACTCTTTAGAGCAGGCTAGAATCTTTAGTTAACAGATTCTCCTGTCTTTGTTTCCTCAGTTCTGGGATTCAAATCATACACTGCTTTAGACCAGTCATTCTTAACCTTGACTATAGACCAAGTTGGAATCTGTTGGTATAGTGAGGAGACTCATGTGATTAATAACAAAGGCTTCTTCATCTTTGATCTGCTTAAAAATTACAAAAGTCATTTGAATATGTGTTACAGCTTCTGGTTTTGTGTTTTTATGGAATTTCTGTGTGCACCAACATGTGTGTCTCTGTGCTTATATGTGTTTCTTGTGTTTTTTTTTTTTTTTTACTTTTTTCCTTCTGTTTGTTTTGTCCTATTCCAGTATTGAATGAGAGGAAGAAAAGTATGGATTTGAATGAGAGGAAAGGGGAGGTGGGAAGGATATCAGCCGAGCTGGTCGGGGGATATATAAGAATATAATGTACAAAAATCTATTTTCAATAAAAGAAAATAGGGGGAATTGTAGGAGTCAGCATATGATTTTCACCTTAGTAAAAACTTCTACAGGCTCTAGTCATATGTTGCATGTAATTTCTAATGGGCAGGTTTTCTGTATGATTTTACTTTCTTTTCATTATGAGTGCTATTTGAGAAGACTAGCAATACCACTAGGGAAATCTTAGAAGTTTTAGTTCTCTGGAATGTTTTGAGCACTGGATTAGTGTTTACTCACGTTTTGATCCATTAATTTACTTCCTTAAGGCCTTAGTCAGACAAGGAAAGTGCCGTGTGGGATCTGACATTCAGACAGAATCACTACTACATGTGTTTGTTTGAAGGTAATTATTGAAGTAAACACAGCTGACATTTTTCCAATGTGTCAGGTGCAGGATATATGTATGTACAAATGTGTGTGCCTTGGGAACAATACATCTTCAGTGTATTAAAAACCTGGTAAATAAAAATACTTGATATATACACGCAAGAAGAAAAAAATTTCAAAGTTTTTTTGATTTTTATGAAATCCTTGCAAAGCTTTAATTTGTAGACACAAGTGAATCTCATCTGTTGCCGTTGAAGAGGAATTAAGTTCATTTTCATATTTGGAAAATCACGAATGAAATAAATTTGTGCTTGTTTTATCAGATACATATTACTGAACAATTTACTAAATATCCCTGAATATTCTTTTCTCATCCTGAACGTGCAGATAAGACTACTTACATTTATTTTCTTCTTTTAAATAAGATTATAGGAGTCAAAAATAAGGTGTTATGCTTAATATCTTAGTACAGGGCCCGGCGAATGGAATATGCTCAAAAATGTTGCTACTAATTTAAAATCTAACACAGATGGCAAGACACCATGCCCTTAATGTACACATAAAACTTTGAGTCTAAAGCTGTTTAAGCGGATCACACATAGTGCAGCCTAGAATTTTCTGTAACCACTGTTCACAGAGTGTGCTTGCTTAAGCACAAGCTAGTCAGGAAGCTTCACATTCTATGACCTTGACCCTTGGTTTTGGCATACCAGGAAACCTCACTGAATAGTTTGTTCTGATGTGCTCCACTAAGTCGCTTCTCTTCCTCCTCGGTTTCCTGGTTCCTGATGTTTTATAGTTTTGGTATTTGCCAGCTGTGGATTTTGGTTATAATATGTTGACACTGTTTGTGCTAACTGTCCTTTATTGACTTGGATATGTTTGATTATTTGCTAATTTTGTACCAATTTGAGAGAGAATGGTTACTCACTTAGCAAGAGTTTGGCTAAAGAAACCTTATGCCGGAACATGACAAATGATTGTCGGGCTTTCTTGGTGACTCCCATGGACATCCTGCCACTTGAGGGGCAAAGCTTTGCTGAAATTCTAGAATATCAATGGCAGTGATCCAAACTTTAAAAATTTCCATTTTCCAGAATCATTTCATAAATAAAAGTATTAAAGTGGACAGCAAAAATGCCACAATATGCCCTTAGGATCAGTTTGTGTAAAACAAACCTACGTGGAGACTAGATTCATAAGAAATAATTAAAAAGCTATAAACAGTTAATGTTCCATTAGTTCATAGAGGTACCCACTAATTTGTCATTTGACACTAAGAATTAAGGTAATATTGGCAGGTTTAACAGAATTATAACTTCATGTACCATTTGCTAATTGGTATTTTATATTAGCATCACGTTTATAACTTTCCTTGATTAGGGTCCCCTTTGTTTTCTGCTCACAGAAATACAAGGAGTGTATTAAATATGGAAACTAATTATAGATCACTCAGAGCTCTTTCATGTAGCAGAGAATTCCTCTGATCATAGGGAGAGTTGCCTCAAGTTTAGACACTTTTTTCATGGTGGATCAGCAAGTTCACAAAGGAGAAAGCACAGTTGTTGTTTATAGCTAGACAACTTTATTACTAATTGTTTTTAGGTGTATGATTTAAAACATGTCTATGTAGTTAGGGATTATGCTGGTTTAGTAAAATGGCAGCTGGGGAAACTGGTGGTTGGAGAAGGAATGTGGATAGCAGGAGAAACAGGAAGGAACACACCAACTGGTTACCCAATACCAAATGACCAATCCTGCAACTCTACCCGCAAGTAATAGTATATGAGCTGAGCAGGTTGTAGTTATGTATTTAGGAGTACATACACATGTATGCAAATGTTTTAAAAAGTTGATGAATTTAAAAGGGGAATACATGGGAAGGCTTGAATGGAGAAAAGGAAAGGGGGGAATTGGCATAATTATAATCTCAAGTGGAGTAGAAGAAGAAGTTTATGGGACCTACCACGCAGCATTTTAGTGTAGCTTTCAGCATCCATATATCCCAATTAGATTCTGTGAAAATCTTCTGATTACTTTTCATTAATCAGAGCACTAATATATTTTCATCATTCCAGAAGTACCCACACAGGAAAACTTTTGAGCATTTATGAATTGCGCATATAGTCCTATAGGTTTACCAAATAACACAATCTTTTATTTTTTGCTACAATTGTTATGGGTAGTGCTGGGGCACTCAGAGAGAAGGCACGTCTTCGGGGAGTCCGATGAACTGATTGGGCAGAAAGTAGCCCATGCCCTAGCCGAGGGGCTCAAAGTGATCGCCTGCATTGGGGAGAAGTTAGATGAAAGGGAAACTGGCATCACCGAGAAGGTTGTTTTTGAGCAAACCAAGGTCATCGCAGATAATGTGAAGGGCTGGAGCAAAGTGGTCCTGGCCTATGAACCTGTATGGGCCATTGGTACTGACAAGACTGCAACACCTCAACAGGCCCAGGAAGTGCATGAGAAGCTTCGGGGTTGGCTGAAATCCAATGTCTCTGATGCGGTGGCCCAGAGCACCCGAATCATTTATGGAGGTTCAGTGACCGGAGCAACCTGCAAAGAGCTGGCAAGCCAGCCTCATGTGGACGGCTTCCTCGTGGGTGGTGCTTCCCTCAAGCCTGAATTTGTGGACATCATCAATGCCAAACAATAAGCACCGTCCATGTCCCCTGCCCTCTGCTAGGCCAGGACTAGGTTGCCCCGAAGCTTAAGAACAGCTCCCACCAGTCACATGCTTCTGATGTCATCTGCCCCATCTTGTGTCCTAATCCACGCTGTACCTTCCGGAACCTTTTACACCTCCCTGTAATGGCTGGGACCAGGCCAATCCCTATACCACCTAATACAATGGTTAGAATGAAATACGTTGCCTGTTTCACCAAGGTGACTTCCTGGCTGGGGAAGGAGGGCGGAATGAGTGGAATTGATTCTGTTCCTTCAGGCAAGGCAGGAAAGTGAAATCACCTTTCCTTCCCTTCTCAGTGTACACTAAAAGTCGAGATCCTCTCTCCCTAAGAGGCCGGGATGTTCCCCTCTCCCACAGTGCAGAAGCCCTAGTATCATGTTTGTGAACCATCTTACATGTAAGGGAAATAAACACCTGGCCCTAAAACAAAAACAAAACCCAATTGTTACTAATTTATTATGCTTAAGTTACTGTCACCTCCCTCAAAGATTATGAACCAAGTGTTACTATAGAGAGAGAAGGTTGCATAGATCTCTTACGTCTTTGAGTGTGCTGAGAGTTGGACACTGACCGCCTTTGCTCTGAGCTGTCAGCTGTCTACAGGGATCGAACTTTCTTAGAAGTTGGGCATGATCTCTGGAGCTGAGGGAAGGCATGCACATTCCCCATTGTGATACAGATAGTGCTTCCCTCTGTAATAAAGGATAGGCATCCTTATTGTCCAATGTAGAGGTTTCCTGCAATACAATTCCCTATGTGTGTAGGTATCACTTGCTCTTTTTGTGTCTTTTTGTAATCAGAGCTTGAAGGGCTAGTTCAAATGTTGACATTCTGAATACGGTTATTGTTCTTATTAACTGTCACTGTCTTTGGAGTAGGGGTTCGTTATTCTACTAGTATCAACAGATCTATACCAGACCAACTTGTTAGCTTGAATACAGTAAAATATTTTAACCTTCATACTTTGAATGGAGACACAATCCTAAACATGTCTTCCTAGATCAGTTAATATTATTATTTGACTATTATTCCTCTAATTCTTTAGCTTGAAATTTGGTGCTCTGCAATAGCCTCCTTGGAACTTACTTTACTCATCTATGAAATGAAGAAGATACTTGCTTTATGAGCTGTTTAGAACATTAAATAATATGTATCAGACGGTGCAAGGCAGTCTACTGTTTTAGTAATTTCAATGATTAATGCACTAGCTTACATAAGTTTTCTTTTGGAATGTGTGACTGCTCACTGACATGTTAAAATAATTGTAACAATCTGTCATCAGGACACCAACACATTCTCGTGAAATTAGAAAATAGAGAAAGAATTTGTTTTGTTTTGCTTGAGATTGAAAGTGAAGACAAAAGTTATGTGTGTTTTTATTAACTTTTTCTGAGTTTCACAAATTTGAAGAGATAGGCATGTTAGAAAGCAGGCAGAATCCATTAGTGAATATTCATGGCTGTTTATAGCTATGCAACATTAGAAAAAACACTCCTTATTTTGAAGATTCTAAAACTGGGAAGTTGATATTGCTGGATGTTCCTGTACAGAGTTATCATTGATATCTTCATATAATAAGCTTTAAAAGGCCAGTAAATAGGAAAAGTAGGAAGGTAAGCATTGTAATATTATTTAGTAAATTGGCTTCAAAGTAGGCCAACTCCCCCTGTCCTTAACTAACTTTCCTTAGAAACTTTCATAGTACCTGCACTTAATTCTGTCATTATACATTGCATGCTTCTAGTGGTATACAGGCAGGTGATAGAGGGTAGGACAGTGGTTCCTGAGAGTGTGGATGGGTGACTTAATCCATGGAGTGTTTTTTTCATAAGCACACTAATGAGGGGTTCATTTTTATAAGTGGTCCATGGCTATGAGGATTCCATTAAGAATGCTAAATAGATAAGATCCTTCCTCATAGCATGCCTGTGTTTGCTCCAAGGTCCAATTATGCTCTTGACAAGAGATTAGATCAGTTTCTTTCCTCTCCAGCAGGACTTCTTAGGTAAACATAGTGAATCTACCTCAAAACCAGATGTGTTAACTCTTTGCTCTCCAAGTACTTTGGGAAGAAAAATGCCATTCAATTTGAGTGTCCTATTTGTAATGAATCCTGAGGGCATTTTCAAATTGGCAGAATATTTCATGTGGAGTATTTTATTGACACAATCTGGTACTACTATAGAGTGCAGTCTATGTTTCCAAATGAAATTAAAGAACAAAAGTGAATAATTTATCCAAGAATGTACAGATACAAGCATTGTAATCAAGATGTGAATACAGATTTTTTTTTCTAATAAACCGTGAATTTTCCATGTACCACACTATTTTCCTCAAAACACAAATACTTCAAATCTAATTTGTGCCAGGCACAGATTAGAAAGTTTAGCCTTTTTGGTAGTTAGTATCCCCTCCACCCACATCTGAGCCTTGACAACTGTGGAAGAGATCTTCTATTATTTTGAGGAAGCAGTTCCTGTACCTCTAAAATTTAACACGACTCTTGCTTTGTTGATACTGGAATGTTCAGAAAGTGAGTCTAGAATAATGGAATACTCTAAATTCTGTCCACACAACTTATTTTGTGTGCCCCTTTACTCACTTGAAGTAAACTAAAATGACAGTTACCAAATAAGTAATGTTAGCCTTCTCATGATGAAGAAGATAGAGAAAAGGATGCTTGGTGAGTACTTAGAGCATAACAGAACTCCTCTAGTGTGTTTGTACCAAGCTCCATATTCACGTAGTAGGCAGGAGTTGAATGAGATTCTTAAGCCCAAGTGCCTTGACTAGTTGAGGTTAAGGACCTTTTTGTCTTTGAGAATTCCTTCACTTCTTTTTTCTTCCCTTGCTTCCCAGCCCAGACTTTTTTTTCATCACTTTTGTGTATTATATATTAATATAATAATATTTTTGTATTATATGTTAAATATTTCACCTGTTAAGCTTTGGCTAGCTCTCGTGTTACCAACAACACAGAAGCTGTAGGCTACTGTACATATTCTCTCCTGACCCAATTTTGGGGATAACAGAATGGTTTTACTGTCAGAAAGGAAGCAATAAGTTTGATATCTTTGTATTTGTGTTTAGGGAGTGGTAGGGGGAGGATAAATAGCAGTTTGCAAATTTTGAAAAGTCTGTCTCCTGGTTGTGAAAATGCCTGAAGGTGTAATTTGAGGTTTCTCATGACTAAGTGCTCATTTTAGCTGTGGGTTGACAGAATTCCTACTTGGTTTATGAGAAATTTAATATCTTGGTTTTCTTTTTGTAAATTGCATACATTGAACTATTTATAAAAGAAAAATAATGTGTTTATAAAGGTTGCAATTATGCACTTAGGTAGTTATATTTTTCACATATATGTGATTGATAGCAAGAGTTGCCTTCAAGTACTTAGAACACATGTTATTTCTTATATTAGAGTATATTCAATAGAATTGAAAATTATTCATATAATGTCCTAAAATGTTAGTTGTTGACATAGTCTAGTTGTTCAAGTTTAGTGTCACAAGTAATCTGTAAGATGATTCAAATTTTGACATAATGCTCAGGGAACATAGTGATATTACTTCTTAGTGTTAGTCTCATGCAAATTTGTTCATAGTAAAGAATTAGATGGGTACACCTAAGGTTGAGAATCGCTAGGAGATGGCTTCAAGTCTTATGCCATCAGCTATCCCTTCTGCTTACTTTTTCTTTGACTAATACATTGTTGGATTTATTTGTGCACATTGTTTAGCCTCGTGTTCTCAGTTATGAAATGTATCCTCTTCTCTCTCAATTTGCTATTTTATAAGGTTACATATAGGAATGAATGAGTTGATGTGTAGAATATGGCTTCCTGGCACTACTGTGGCTAGTTCCTATTCACTGTTCACATCACAGAGGTGTCTCCTGGTGAGGTCTGCTTCTTCTATGCTTCATGTTCATGTCCTATCCCATCCCCAGCCCATGGTGGGCACTCTCATAACATAGCACATCACATTATTTATTTCATTCATACCACTCTGTAAAATGTTCTTGCTAACATATTTCTTCACTTAACTTTTTTTTTCTTTCATCATAGAACATGCTTTTATAATGCAAATAAACCTTGGTTCCTCCTACCATGATAGTATATAAAATAGTGTGTGATATAAAAGGATTAAATAGGTGGGGGCAAAAAAAGGAGCATGGAAATAGGTGTCCAGTGTAAAAAAGTTTTTTTCCTATTATAATAAAACACAGAGTTTAAAGGGTTCTCTACTAGGAGAAAATTTCCTCTAGAATATCTGGCCTATTAAAGTACTAGCTGAGTGTCGTGTTGAAGGTAGACTATGAGGGTTGAAAAAAATGGGCCAAATTTGCAATTTGTGAAAGAAAATAACGTAAGAAAGCCTGTTGTGTCTAGTCCAGGACTTAATTTAGAAATCTGATTACCCATAGGATTGAACAAGAGCTGATGAGAAGATAAAGCTCCAGCCCAAAAGACTCCATTTCTCCTTTTGTAATGAGACACTTTAAATATGCAGCTTTACCTGCTGCGAATTGAACCAATTAAAAGCCATCTTTCATGGCTACTGCTATTTGTGTGTGAATGTGTGTGTATGAGAGAGCTCACATATATATGGGGAATAAACTTACTGTTAATAAGTTTGTTCAATTCCAGCCCCATGGGGAAGAGCATCTTGCCAGGTGAGGCAATCTTAAGCTACTTAAGCATCTAAAAATAGTATACCTTCATTTTTGGATCAATGTGTGCTTATATTTAGAGAAGGTTGAAAGGGAATATCTTTTTGTTTTCTTTTGTCTTGTTGATTGAATGCGTTCCCCGAGGAGGCAGCTATGTTAATACATCAGCTTAGGAATCTAAGTAGCAAATTCAATCCTGGCCTGTCATTAACTATGGTTATAACTCTGTAAGCCTTAATTTTCTCTGCCATGAGAAGGAGATGATATGGTAATGGAGTCATTTAGAGGATTGGATGGACATGGACACATACATGTGCGCAAGCATGCACAAACACACACACATACCTATTCAACGTAAGGCAGTGACATCTAAATAGTGAGTAGAATACTTCTCTCAATTCGAAACCTTCTAGAGTTTGAATGTGTATTCAGGTTCATGTGTTAGCCTTTTTTAAAAAAATATTTTTTATATTTTTGAGTTAATATAATTATATCATTTCCCCTTTCTTTTTCCAGCGAGATTACTCTCAGATTGCATCATGAATTAAACTTTCAGTCCCTGTTGCAATGATCTTGAGACTTAAGCCTTTTTAGAATTGATTAGGTCATTGGGGCTTTTTCTTCATAAATGAATTAATACCATAATCATGTTAATTGATTGCTGAACAAAGATGAGCTCCTCTCTAACCTTTTGCCTCTAGTTGGACAATGCAGTATGGAGGTTCTCGTCTAACATCGACCTCTTGCTTATGGTGCTGTGGCCTGCAGAACACTAAGAATAAGCTTCTGTTCTTTCCAGATTGCCCAGTTTTAGGAATTCTGTTGCAGTGGCTGACAATTGACTTAGTCACTCAGAAATGGAAATCAGAGTCGTGATGGAGTGTGTATGTGGTCTCTCAGTGCTTTTGAAGCTGGGGCTCTTTGAAGTAAATGTTTCTGCTATTTTCCAAGAGCTCTGAAGGAGTAAGAATTAAGATGGGACTTTGATATGCTGGTGAATATGTCAAGTGGCAGGAGAAACAGTTCGGGATCACAGAAAAATGAGTCTGACTGCTGAGGTAGCACTGTGGGGCTATAGCATTTGACAGCAATTACTAAATATTGCTAGCTTTCTGTGCTTCAAAGGGGAATTTTTGAAGTATATTCTTTTTTAAAATAACAGACCTACATTAAGAATCTTATCTTTGGAGTATATTAATGTGAACAGAATGAGAAAAGCAATTTAAGTATCTTTGTTCTTTGAGCCTCCCAATTTTTTTCTCAGAGAAAGCACTTACATGTTTTCCTTCAAAATACCAAATGAGCAGTACCACATTTATATGAAGAAATTGAAATGACCCATGCTTTTTAGCTTCTAAAACTTCTAGAAAGGAAAAAGTCTATAAAACTGTGTTCCATACGTAGTGATACACATGAGAGTTTCTTAAGGCTGAGTCATATTCTCATGTAGTTGAGAAGAGAAATAAAGAAGACACACCTCATTAAAATTTCTTTATTCTTTCTTTATTTTATGTATAGGGGTATTTGCCTGCATGTATGCCTGTGCACTGTGTGTGTATGGTGTCCACAGAGATCAAAAGAGGACATCAGACCCTCTGGAATGGAAGTTATATTTGGTTGGGTGCTGCCTGTGAGGGCTAGGACACAATCTCGAGTCTTCTGTAAGAATAGTAGGTGGTCTCAGACACTGAGGCATTGCTCCGGCTCTCAACCTCATTTTTAAATACTTGTTGAAAACCTGTAACATTTTTAATAGTCAGGGTAGCCCTTTATACTACAGAGTTTTCTTTGAGCGTGTTCCTTAAATCATAGAGCCTAATGTTTTATTTCCATCAATCATTTCTGTAAGTCACTACCAATGCATTTTCTGAAAGAGTAAAGAGATAAGATCACACTAGAACTAATACTTTCAAAGGTGAATATCAAAATGAGCAGAATCTGGGGAAAATAAGGAAAACTCATCTTTGGAGTCTCAAGGTTTTTAGTTTAATTGAAATACTCCTTAATTTGTACTTATGTCACATAAATTTAAACATTACTTTAGCTTCACATGGAATTCTGTTCTACGCATTGGTAATCAAACATAAATAAGAAAGATAGTTTAGGGAAGTCAGTTTGGGACTGGAAATGAAACAAAACAAAACAAAAAACAGAAACACAATAGAAAACAAACGGAAAAACTTGAGACAGACATAGCTAATTCCCATTGTCACATTACTTTAGAAAGGTCAAAGTCATCTGAATAGGCAAGTATATTCAAGGTCTAACATGCCATCCATAGGTGGATAAATGTTGTCTCTCAAAGTTGTTGTCAGCAGTCTCTGGAGAGATGGGTCAGTGGTTTGTTTTATTGCTAGCACACACAGATTGACTCACAACTGTCTACAACTCCAATCCTAGGCATTTGAAATCCTCTTCTGACCTCTGTGGGCATCAGGCATACATGTGGTGCACATACATACATGCAGATAAAATACTCATACACACAAAATAAAAATTAGTCTGTTAGAAAAGTGATTGCCCATAACATCTATAGCTTTGCATACGTATTAAGACTGTGTGATCATGTGAGTTTGTAGAGATTTACATACACAGCTCCTCTCTGCAGCTTTTCATTGAGCTGTTTTCTGGCATTTTGATGTTACTAGGATTACATTTAACACCTTTTCTGGTCCCACATATTCCAAGCTATAATGGAGGTAGCCATGACTTGGGAAACTGCTGTTCTTTGGCTTTAAGGATTGATTGTTTTGGGTAACTTGTGAGTAGGCTTTTGTATAGCCTCAGCTGTAAAACACACGTGTGTTTTGAAGTTTACAAGGTTTGTTAGAAGCTTTATTCATCTAGCAAATTTTACTGATAAATGTCTCTTTCTTCCCAGGTCATACAAATCCTTAGATTTCTTGAATATGGCTTCCTTAACTGAATGTTTGTAGGTTCCATTCTTTCTGTTCTGGTCCACAGGACTGCCACTGCTGCTCCTCACACAGCCTCAGGTGTTCTTCTGCTAGGAGCAAGCTGTTCTTATTAATTCTTCTCCTGTGTTTGACACTTATCATTGTATTTCCATGTTAATTTATGAACATGCTTCTAATTTCTTAATGCTATTTTTAATCTATTGGATTTTCATTAAAGCTTTGAGTTAATTGGAAGATTAATACATCAAGTGCTTATTTCTCAAGTTCCTAAAAGTCATTGACATCACTTAGTAAACTTTTATGTTTTTCAAGTGGCTCTTTATTCAGACAGAATTTCAAAGGTGTTTTTCCGTGGTAGGTATGATGCGGCAGCTTGTAATGTACTGAAATCATCTAATGTGTGAACTTGAGGACCCACCCTACTGTTTTATCCTGTCTTGCTCCATTTGCATTGTAACAGAAAAGGAGAAAGTAAGTAACTTATAAAGAATAGGCATTTCTCACATACCTGAAAGCATATAGTAGAAGTTGGAGTTCTTAGAGGCCTCTACTTCCCATGTGGATGGACCCTAGTTGCTGTGTCCCAACATGGCTGATAGTGGGCATTGAAGAACTGTGCTTATTGCGCCAGCCTCTTTATATACCTCTAATTCATATTTTAGGTAGAGTCCTGTAATTTAATCATTCCGCTAAAGGGCCTGATTGTTAGTACAGTAGAGATTAAGTGTCTAGGTAAATTTGGGAGAAGGTATATTCAAACTATACCTCAGCTGGGTAGTAGTCATCTTTATAAGATTAGATTCTAGAAAGCAGTTTCATATAAGGCTCTTATTTGATCCTCTCAATTATTGTGAACTAGATCTCCCATAATCTCCATTTTTACAGACAGCTTCAGCCCAAGATGATCTTTTATCCTCATTGATGTGTCGTTAAATCCTAAACATCCTTCAAAGTCAGTTAAAATGTTACCTCTTCCCTATAGACTTTCTTGATATTCCCAGCTCACTGAAGGAAATCTCTTCTTTGCGTTGCCTTTGTTTCTGTCTTGCTAAGGGAATGCACATTTTGCATTGTATGTCTCTCTGAGTCCAGATAACTATAGTGCCCACCACAGTGCCTGTTAAATAGGAGTCACGAAAAAGGCCACAGACCTACAGTCCACCTCAAACTTGTGTGAGCTTCAGACACAGGGTTTCAGCAGTGCAGGTGCTTTTCCACCTGACAAACCTCCCAGGTACACTCAGACTACCAGGAAGCAGCAGTCACTAGATAAAGAAATCCACATTTTATACCTATGATACCCACTCCTATTACATCACATCCTTGCTGTGCAGAAGCCAGAGTGATTATAAGTGGCCCTTGGTAAAAAGAAGATTAGAAATGTTGCCTATGTGAGAAAGTTCTCATTTCAAATTCCCCTAGTTCTTCTCTTCTTCTCCTCTTATGAACTGCATGCTGTGTGTGTGCAGCTAGGTTACTCCTTCTCAGGTTTTTACAGGATGGCTTGGTAAAATGTACTAGTTCATATATGCTTTTTTTACTTAAGAGGATTAAAAGATGATTTAGACTACAATTTATTTTATTAAAAAAACACAACAACATTTTGCATTTTGGGTCATGCAGACAGATGCTTCAACAGCAGACACATTTATGTCTGCTGGTTCACAACATGCCACTCCATAAGGCATGGATGCTTCTCTTTCACATGAGACCTAAAGTGCTCTTGATGGGTCAGACAGATGGATATGGCAGAAACCTCCCTTTCTTCTTCTTATTTTCTGTAGGTTATAATAAACAGGACATACAGTTTCTTAGTGTTTTTGTTGTTCAGATCATGTTTGGCAGTCTGAAGGCAGACCCATAATTAAGAATTAGAATTTAGTATCGTCAGTGTTTCCAACTTTCACAAGATTTATAATGAAAGGAATATCAAAAATTTTATTCTTAAGAAAATCTGATAGAAAATTCATGGTACTCTGCTTTTGTACAGATAATAAAATAAAAATAACAGAGTCCTTATTGAAGGGGAAAGCTTGTGTAGCTATTCTGTGTCCCAATTTAGTTCTTATTCTGCTTAGCCTTTGATCGACACTGGTTTCTTTTCCCTCTCTCTCCAAACAGAAAGAGGTCAGCATAAACCTGCTTGTCAAGGATCTGACAGAACAGATTTACTGTGCATGCTGTATTTTGTTGGCGTGTTCTCTCTTTACATATTGCCTTAGGTGTTTTTTTTCTTTTCTGAATTATACGTGTATGTACCACTTTTTCTCATGAAAAATATAAAATAAAACACCTATGTTATTCCAAGAACTTTGAGGTTGTTCTAATATCTTTTAAGTATGGTTTGCTGGTTTAAAGAAATGAAGACGAATGAATTGCTTGCTGACAAGAAAGAAGTACACACATAACTAGGAAATTAATATGTGAAGTCAGACATCTGAAGGCTTAATGGACATATTCAAAGAAAACAGGACAATATAAAGTACATATTTTTAAATCAACTTTTATTTTCATTATATTTTAAATAAAGTTATATCTATAAATCAAAAGTCATGGAAAGTGAAGCATTTTTTAAATACACAAGTCAAGAGAACAATATCTCCCCCTTATTACCTAGGTGACTCAGGTTAATTATTTTTCTGACCTAAATCTTCTGGGAAATGACTTTAATTATCTAGTTAACCTTGCATATGTAACAAAGTTTCAGCAAGCCACAGAACCAGAAGAATATGGTTTTTAAATGTAAAATCAGTCAAACCATTTCTTGATAATGCTGTGATTCAAAACACAGAGAATGTTGCCTTCTTATTTAACTTTTGTTAACTGGAGCCCTTGGCCAGGATCAGGTCAGCAGCATCTCGTGACCAGGAACTCAGAAAAGCTGATCAAATGTGTTTGTCTCTCACACTTCTTTCTTCTGCTAGTATAGAGTTTTGAACACAGATGCATTCTGTATCATTTTTCTTATGGCTTTATACACTGTGTAGCTTAAAAGAGCAGCAGAATTTGCTTTCCTCATAGTTCTGGAGGTTGAAGTAGAAATGCATAAGTTATGTCAGGAGGATCATGCCATCTTGCAGTGATCTTCTATCCTTTTACCTTCCTAGTTTCTGAGTTGTCACTATTGGTGTTCCTTGACCTGTATCTGCATCCCTTAAATTCTATTTCTACAAATTTCATGATATTTTCTCTGTGTGATTGTGTCTTCACATGACTTTTTCCTTATAGGGAAAGACTTCATTTGGCATGAGTCTACTCAAATCCAGTATGGACTCATCTTAATGAGTTAATCTGCAACAACACAATTTCCAAGTGAGGTTGTATTCTTATGTCCTGGGGACTGATTTAGATATACTTTTTATGGGGAGAACAGAATTTAGCTCTTAATAACTGCCTATGTTTGTTTTCAGGCTAGGAGTCTGCTTGCCACCACTGAAGATTTCTACATTCTCATATCTAATGACAATTTTCATGTCTTCATAATAGCTTATTTTTCCATGGCATGAGCACAGCATAATGGGTCTGAGATGGTTCTCTGCTTGCCAGCATTTCTGTGAGGAAGAACTGGTGTTTATCCAAGTGAACAGAAACCATGGCTCCAAATCACTGTTGCTGTAACTACTCTGTGTCAAGGCTGATTTAATGAGATAAATCTGTGTCATTTTTTGATTCTTTCATTTTCATATACTATAGTCCTACTGGAGTTTTCCATATTTGAAACATTTTCTTAATAGTAGGATTTCCCAAGGTAACATCTATGTCTATACCTTCAATTACTACTATATGCTAATTATTGCCTCTTTAGTATCTCTGTCTAATATTTTATGGCTCAACCACCTGACACTCCATAGAGATGAGCCTCAGCAGCTGGTTTTTCTCTTTCTTCTTCCTCCTTTCCTCCATATCATAACTACTTCTGCCTTCTCATCTCCAATCTAACATGTATTTCCATTAGAAGTAGAAACTTAGGTCTCCTTCTACTATCCTCTTTGTGCTAAGTCTATGCATATTCTTTAGCATGTTCTTATCCATTCAACTTTCTAAGTAATTTTCTCACCCTTTATAACCATCCAGTTACTGTACCATTTCCAGCCAGCTTTCTTCCCTAGGTTATTGCAGTGTCTTTCCTATAGGCCATACTCTTTGATGATGTATCTCAGTTAAATGACTGCTACACAGTTGATTATTTAAACTTGTATTTTTGAACACACCTCTTCATTCCTTAAAATCTATCATCAACACCTTCTTCAACAGGAATAAACTATGTGCTGTTTCCTAGATACAGTATGTTGGTTCATTTTCCTATGCCTCTTCTCCTAAAGTCTGGAATAAACTTACAACATATTTTCTCTTGCCAGAATATAAATAAGCCCCTTAACATTCTTTTGCATGGTACTTTCCTAAGGAAACCTACATAATGGAGGCTCCTAGGTTACATTCTAATTGAAAATATTTTGGAAGACTCAGATTATTTGAATTAAACTTACTCTTCACTTTTATCAAGCAATATTAGACCATAATTCTCTTTTGGCCATTGCACAATTGATTAGAAAAATTAATTGCATTAGTGCACTTCTTCTGTTCTACTTGGAAGTGGATTGACGCTGGGATAATGACTATTCAGCCAGCATTTCCACTGATTAATTATTGAAAAATATGGCCTAAAAATCGCTACTCAAAAACAGTTTCATTTCCAACAGAAAAGCAGTGTGCTGAACGGCAAACAGTGGAGATGATGGAGGCTGTCTGGAAACTGAACTGAATGTCAGCTAATCAATCGCCAGTTTGGGACTGTCATAATGACTGTATTACCTGAGTGAGCTATAGTGTTGTGAAACGGAGCTTGGTTATATGGACTGTCTGACCTCTGTGTCATCAGCTGTACAGCAGTCTGATTGATTACTCTGTGAATGGCCTAAACTATCTGGAAAATGATCAATTTTCTGTCACGTCTAATCCTGTTCATATTCTAATGCAGGCAATTGCTTTGGCTGTATTATGTGTAGGTCTCCATCACTGGTGGACAAGGTCACTGTAATTGGAGATACATTCAGTCTTGTCATCTTGTGGATAAGGAGGATTTAGATTTCAACATTGCCTTGAAAATGGATTATTTAATTTAATCAGAGTATCTGTAATTTAAGTGGTTGTACTTCTCTCAAGTGTTCAAAGAACCTGCTTGTATCATTTCAGCTCATCCATTGCTGGTTTTTTAAATTGTGGTTTCCAATATACCATGTATTTTGTCATCTGCATGAACTTGACTCTTCTCTATTATTTTCAGTCTATATCCTAGGTAATAAGCATTAATTCTTAAAACATGGATGTTGCTGCAACTGCAAAGTAGGTGAGAAAAAGAGAGCTGTGTGGTATGTGATATATTTTCAAGCCAAAGAAGCTCCAAAATTGTTACTGGCCTATTGATAGTGAACAGAGTATAAAGCACTCTTTATACAAAACCTCAGCATTTTCACTTCCTTAGACACCTACCCACAATTGACAGTAGGAACTCAGGGGTTGATCACAGGTTCAGAAAAAGGCTAATCATTGTGCCATAGTTTGACAGATCATTAATATTTATTTCCTCATACAAATTGTGAGTAAAATGTTGAGTTTTGCCATTTACCTTCGATAATCCTGAACTAAGACTTTGTGCAGACTATATGATAGAAGCAGTTCCTTTCAGAAGTGCTGTGTAGCTAGATCGTATCATGTCTCAGCTGCCACAGTCCTTAATTTACTATTCTAACCATCAATTGTACTATGAATATACTTCAAAGGAGCTCTTGAAGAAAGATTTTGATAACTGGAGGCAGAGAAAATCCACAGGGAAAAGCACAATTTTTATTTAAAACACTATATGCAGAAATCAAAAGTTCAAACAGTTTGTGCCCAGTGATGCATGCAACCAAAAGAAACTGTACTTACGTTACAAGAATTAAAGAGTTCTCAGCCGATGTGAACCTACACGAAACTTGTACTTCATAAATATAGTCTGTGATGACTTAAACAGTGTCAATAAGACCTTAGATCCAGATTCAAATTTAGGTATGCTTTGCATCTCAGTTACACAATTTATGTATTGTGGTTGGTGGGTCAAGAATACTAGAAAATGCCCATAAAGAAAGCTTTGCATCAGTCAAAGTCTGTGGAGAACTAAGTGATCAGTTTAAGACAATTGTAGGAGTGTTGCAGGGATGCATCCTCTCACCACTACTCTTTAATATATTTTTGGAATTAATAATAGCTACAGCCCTGGAGAATGAGGATATAGGCATGCATCAGACAGGTAGTGTGTGAATCAATAACTTGCATTTCGCTGACAATACAGCACTACTTGCATAAAGTCCAAATGAGCTGCAGGCCATGGTAAATAGAGTGGTGGAAGTAAGTGAAAACCTTGGCGTGAAAGTAAACATCGAGAAGACTGAGATAGAACACATGGAAAGGGCAGACAAGAATTTTAACATTGTAATAAAGAATCAGAACCTCAAGCAAACAGTCAGCCACAGTTCAAAGGAGGGAACAATTTCAGATGTCAAAAGGTGGATAGGGATTGTGAGGGCTGCATTCCAGGCACTAGGAAAGGGTTGGTCAGCAAGAGACATAGCGACAACAACAAAATTACAAGTATAAGAGACACTTGTCTTGAGCTGCCTTCTTGATAACTCTGAAACCTGAACAATAAAATGCTCCTCAGAACAGCGGCTGAACGTGCTTGAGATGGCATGTCTCAGGAGGATCCTAGGTGTCACATGAAGAGACAGGGTGTGCAGCGATGACATTAACGAACATCTCCATTTACAGAAGGAAGTAAACTACAGGAAACAGCAACGGCTCTTGAGATACTTCAGCGGTGTTATGAGAATGAATGACGGCAGTTACCCAAAGATAGCAGTGCTTGGTTGAGTGCATGGGATAAAGCGAAGAGGAAGGTCCAAAAAAACACTGACTAGACCACATAAAGGAAGTCTGTGAAACCTTGTGTACGACAATAACACAAGCATCTAGGACTGCCCAGGACACAAACAACTGGAGAACCTCCATAAATGGGCTGCCCATGCATGCCGAAGCATTGTCGGGGCATAAATGATGATGATGATGGTTGGTGGGTCCTTCTCCTTTCCCTCCTTCCCCTGCCCTACCCCTCCCCATTTCTTGCTCGTCTCCATATTTACATTTATCCTACTTTATCTATTAGAAACATACAATATATATAAATATTAGATAAAACAATAAAAGAAGCAAAACTCTCACATGTAAGAAACTTTCTTAAAATTATTTTACTAAACCAGTAGTTCTATTATTGATATGTTCTGAATAAAAAGACAAAAATGAATATGAAACCATTATTAATATTAACCTTAAATAAAAAATAACTCAAATGTTGCTAAAAGTAGAGTGACTCAACATATTTTGTTAATCTAATAGAAAACTCCATACAATATAAATGAACAAGCTATAATTTTCAAGCAACTCAATTAACTTTGTACATACCTTTGATTAAAAGACACTGCATTGATTGTGTGCACATTTTATTTGTAAAGTCCCTGTTGCATTGTTGAGCATTATCATGAAGTACTTTAGGGAGGAGTAGGTGTCATAGTGAGAGAGGAGGTATAAAGCTACTCCAGGAAGACATTCCTCTATGATCCGGGTTACATTGATCTGACCACATAGCAGGATGTCATGCATGATTTTTACATTTTGCATAGTACATATCAGTAAAAATAGTTTTTAAAATAGGCTTTACAAAACCATCCTGATTAGTAATAAAATTACTATTTCTTATAAGCTAGATAATTAATCATTTTTTAGTAGGCTCCTTTTATTTGTTAGCATAAATATCTTCAGGACAGAGCTTAAAAATTGGCAAGGATACCAATAGTGAAAAAATTGTGTGCTGATGAGCTAATTATTTTTCATGAAATTAGTTTATTTCTTTTATTTAGATGTGTGATTTAGTTTTCAGGTCTGTAATTGGTAAATAATGTATACAATGTTAATATATGTAACATATAATGGTGTCTATAAAAAGGTTTGAAAGGCCAACTCCAGATAGCACTTTCATCCATGTTTTTGACATTTACTTGAGGAAGAAATTTCCATTTATTTTAATGAAGATGAGTCAGTTGAAAGGACAGAATCATGTGTTCATGTCCTGAATGATACTGCAGCAAGTGACTCAAGAAGTCCAGACAGTTGTCATTATTTCTTTCCTAGCATGTTATTCCAGTGTAGTAAGGAGGCTGCTTGTTGGTTCCTGGTCACTTAGCCCCCAAATAACCACACAGAAATTGTATTAATTAAATCACTGCTTGGCCCATTATCTCTAGCTTCTTATTGTCTAATTCTTACATCTGAATTTAACCCATTTCTGGTAATCTGTGTATCGCCATGTGACTGTGGCCTACCGGGTAAAGTTCTGTCCAACTCCAATGGGACTATATAGCTTCTCTCTGATTCTGCCCTTCTTTCTCCCAGCATTTAGTTCAGTTTTCCCCTCCTAACTAAGTTTTGTCCTGCTATAAGTCCAAAGCAGTTTTTTTGTTTTTATTCATTAATGGTAGTCAGAGCATACAGATGGAAATCCCACATCATTCCAGTGCTTTTAAAGGAAGGGATGGCTGAGCTCATCTGATTGACTGTCTCTACTTCACAGGTCATGTAATACTTTGGCCATGGGATGAAACATAGATAATATCTCAACTTTTTTACTCTGCCTGAAAATTGGTGCTCATTTAGTATTTTTTTTTGGAAGAACAAATGTCAAAAATCTGTGTAGGCAAAAGTACCGTAATTTGAGATAGGAGTCACTTCAAGATACTCAAACCTGGGCACTTCATTATTTTGATTAGTTATATAAAAGTTTTCCAAGTGTTTCTATGACTGTAAAGATTAAAAATCTGTCACAAAAAGGCAGAAACACTTTCTTAAATACCTGTGATTAAATATTGGTAGACTATGGCTGGGTGATAGCCAGGGGAGGCCCACCTGTATCTGAAGAGAATCAGTAGAGAATGAATGGATGGGGTGGGGCCGTGGGTTGAGCAGGAGCTGAGTAGGAGGAACTGGGGAAAAGGGGGGAGAAGAAACTTTTGTTGGGTTGTAAAAACAAACAAACAAGAAAACAAAAAGTTAATTAAACTCCTAAGAATCTATGTGAGAAACAAAATGACATCTATAGGGTCAGAGATGGAGGTGTGGCACAGCCGTATTTGATGGGAACGGCAAAAGTCATAAAGCCAGCACGGCTGTTTGTCAAGGATCAGGCAAAGCTTAGCCTCAGGATGGCTGCCGTGCCACCTTTGGTTTTCATCTCCACCTATTGCATCCCTAGGGCACTTTTAATATTTGTACAATTTAAGTATATTGGATTGATGAAAATTTTCTTATGAATCATTTGTGCCTTCTTCCAGGAGTACTGCTTTTAAGCTTCCCCAGGAATGTCCTGAGCATACTACCCCTCTTGTTTTTAGGAAGATATCCTTATCTACTTGAAGGTCTTCCTTACGCCTTGAAGGTTGTGACATACATAAAGAAGACAGAGGTCTCTTTATGAGGTTAAGAGATATTCTTGAAACACCTCTCCCTGTATTTTCTCAGGAACTAGATAACCAAAACTAAGTAAACTTGAAAGGGTCAACAAGATTCAGTGGGCTATAGGAGTGGGCCACAGATCCGACTGTAAACTTTGTCCTACTATACACTCAGGCAATTGAGTGGCATATACAGCAGCAAAGTTAGATAAACTGAAGTTCCCTTCACAGAGACTTATATTGATGAACAAAGTATGGAGTGGAAAGATGATAAAGAATGAGATGTCAGGACCCCCTTTCTTAGAAAAGTTAGCTCATGCAGAGCCACTATGATGTCATATGACCACGGAACAACAGAATGCCAGGATTAGGCATATGAACAATTCTATAAATCTATATGTATATATTGTATTTAAGCAAAAATTTGAATAATAACTGCAGCAGCTTTGACCTAAAGATTTTTTTCCTGGGCACTCTGACCATTAAGAGCTAATAATACACTGCTTGTTACATGGTGATATGCTCAGGCTGGTTTGAAGATTTTGTTTTAAGTGTCCCCGTAGCCACAAAAGCCATTAACCTGAGAACAGGATTTCATATGGCTCTAGATTCTTAAAAATTGAGTTATAGGGTTAATGAATAAAAATTATAATTCTATTTATTAATGATGTCAAACTTTGAGGAAAAATGATTGGAAATGATAACCCTGCTCCATCATTGTTTATTAATGATGACTAAAAGATGTGCAAGAGGAAGTGAAACACATGTCCCCAAACAAAAATGATGTGATCTATGTTTCAGAACAACAAGAATCTATCCCTCATTACTGAATTCTATATAAATAAAGAAACACTCTGACTGCTACTCAGTCAGGCTGCAAGATTCTCACCGCCACCATGACCTGGCTCACATCTGTCCCCTGCCAGCTCCTTCCTTCCTCTTTTTCACTGCCAGAAATGACATGTGTAATTTCTACATGCTAATATCATGAGTAGATAAAATTGTGACAAAACTCAAGGCAGGTAGAGAAGAAAAAAAATAAGTGACAGATTTGGTGTCCAGACAGTTTTCTCAGGGAAGTGTAGCATGAGGTCCTGCTAGTCAGGGTTTCTGTCCTGCCTAGTTCCCGCAGCCATTTAGCCCCAAAGAAAATCACACAGAGGTCTCTAGAAGATTATAAACTGATTGGCCCATTAGCTCAGGCTTTTTATGAGCTCTTATAATGTATATTAACCCATTATCCTTATCTATGTTAGCCATATGGCTCAGTACCTTTTTCAGCAGGACAGGTCACATCCTGCTTATTCTGTGGTCTGGGCAGGACTGGCGAAAGAGCTTCCTTCTTCCCAGAATTCTCCTGTTCTTCTTGCCCCACCTTTACTTCCTGTCTGATTGTCCCACCTATACTTCCTGCCTGGCCAATCAGCGTTTATTTAAACATGATTGACAGGATACAGACAATTCCCTACACCAGGGAAGGAGATGGGCTCTCTGCAAACAAACACAAAACACTGTTCAGTGTTCAGCAGGCTTACAATAGTGATGTGACCTTAAAGTTCAGGTTTTTACCTAGGACTCTTAGAAGTATCTTTATTATGTCCCCTGGGTTGATTATGAAGACCAAGATTACTGTGCATATCTCTTTACCTGTCTGTACTGTCTGTCTGTCTGTCACTATCTATCTATCTATCTATCTATCTATCTATCTATCTATCTATCTATCTATCATCTATCTATCTATCTATCTATCTATCTATCTATCTATCTATCATCTATCTATCTATCTATCTATATTGTGTGTTTGTGTGTGTGCAAGTGTGTATATATGTGTACCATGACACATATGTGGAAGTCAGCAGATGACTGAGATGGCTCAGTTCTCTCCTTCTACCAGGTGGTTCTAGTGAGAGAAGTCACATCCTTAGCTTGGTAGTAAGTGCCTTTACCAGCTGAGTTATCTAGCTGGTATCTGTTTATAGTTTTATTTTTGCATAATTATTTCTCTATCACAAGATTTTATTTTCAGGCTTACTGAACAACAATGAAAATACCAACTACTTATTTTCTGTTTTATACTTCATAGGCAGGGACTAATTTGTTTCATAAGAAATCAAAAACATTTCCCCGTCTTATTTTTGAAATTTTCACACATGTGTTCTATTTATTGTCATCTTATTATCATACAGCATGCTCTGCTCTTTCATAGTCTTCCTCCCACTTTCATGTCTTATGCATGTCTCTGTGTGTCGTTGTCATGTAGTCAGAACTGTTGTGTGTTCTTGGTTATGAGCACCATGCCATATCCAGAAGACAGTGCTTATAGTAGTCCTTATTATCCTCTGGCTCTCCAAGCCTTCCAGTCACTTCTTTCTGATGTTTCTTGGGCATTGAAGAGTGTGGTACTGAAGACTCATTTAGGGCTGAGTACTCAACAGTCACTCATTCTCAGTACTTTGATCAATTATGCCTCTGATTTAAACACATTCACCATACCTCTCCTTCTTATTTTCTTCCATCTCCTGCCTCATCTCTGTTTAAACCCATCCATGGCTAATATTTCTGCCCCTCTTTCATACCATGCCTGTTATATAGCTTCTTTTACCCATACCCTTACTGTAACATCTCTTTTCCTAATTCCTGGTCTTATAGAAAACCACTCCATATTAAATACAGAAATCTAATAATTAACGCTTAAGATATGTATTGAGAGCAAATATATTGTATTCATTTTCTGGGCCTGTGTTACCTTACTTAGTGTAATATTTTTTAATTTAATTCATGACAGGTTTTATAATTTCATTTTTATTTACATGTGAATACAATTTTGTTTTGCCTAAGTACCGTGTTTTCATTATTCACCTATTAGTTCATGGGCATCTGGGCTGACTCCATGTCCTACTTATGGTAAGTAGAACAGCATGGATGGGCAGTTGTCTCTGTCATAGGATGAAAAGTCATTTGGATATATACCCAGGAGTGATGCATTTTGGTCATAAGGTAGTTATATTTGTAGCTTTTGAGAGTCTACACTTCTACTGTATTCCCACATCCTCACCAGCATTTGTTTTCTCGATGGATAGGTGCTTTGACTAAATGATTTAAAATATAGAGTAGTTTTAATTTACATTTCCCTCAGGAAAAATGATGTTGGAACACTTTTTGAAAAGTGTTATATTATTTGCGTTTCTTCTTTTGAAAACTGTGTTCAGGTCTAGAACCCAGTTTTTGACTGTGCCATTTATTTCTTGCTGTTTAGTTTTTTAAGTTCTTTGTGTATTCTATGCATCATCTCTCTTTCAGATGCTTAGCTGCTGAAGATTTTTCTCCCATTTTGTGGGCTGTATCTTTGCTGGATGGACAGTTTTCTTTGATATACAAAAGCTTTTGGTTTATATGAGTATGATTTTTCATTTGATCTTAATGCTTTATATCCTAATTAATTAATTCCTTAGAGTCATACTTAGAAATCCTTACCCGTGCTTGTATTTTGTAGTATACTCCCTACTTTTTTTTTCCCTCTAACAGACTCAGTTTTGAGGTCTTTGGGACTTGTGAAGTTGCTCTCTGAAGGCTGTCTCTAAATAAAAAAAAATGAAGAGTTAAGTTTAGGCTTCAAGATTTCCAATCTACCCTGATCAAAGCTATTGCTAACTGGTTTAAGATAAAATAAAAACACTTGATCAAGTTGTATCTCTTAATCTTCTTTATTCCCATGTGACATGTAGTGACTCTAACTTAATGATGTGATGATGCAGTGACTATATTTCCTTTTCATTAAGGGTTTTTCTTCAGATATAGTTAGTTGAAGTTACTGTGCATTGGGTCCTTTCCTATGGCTTCAGAACAATGTAAATGTGTCACTATCAGGAGATAGATTTTTGTTGTGGGTTGAATGAGAATGGACCCCAAAGTCTCATATATTTAAATAGTTCTATCTGTGGAACTATTTGGAAAGTATTAGAAGGTGTGGCCTTGTTGAAGGTGGTGCATCACTAGGGGTGAGCTTTGAGATTTCAGAGATTCCCAGTATCTATCTCTGTCTCATTTTGTCCATCAACATGTGATCTCTCAGCTGTTTCTTTGTTCAGCAGTCATGGATCCTAACACTAACCTAAATTCTAACAATAAGTCCAATTAAACACTTTCTTTCTAAGTTTCCTTGTTTATAGTGTTTTATCACCGCAATAAAAATGAAACTAAGTCAACTTTATGTTATTTTAGGCATTGATTATACAAAGGTTACTAAGAAACTCTTTGGCTTAAAAGGAGATTGCATGCCTGTTTGGATATAAAATATGTAGGATTTCTTAGTGAAAATTAGGAAGTAAAAATGTATTTACCTAATAAAACAGTGTATTATTTTTAGTGACTACCAGTGAATGTATTTCTTTTTCTTTGTCTAATTTTATTTTCAGATTAGTATATTAGAACATAATTATATCTCTCACTTCTCTTTTCTACCTTCAAATCCTTTCATATACCCCTACCTGCCCTCCTTCAAATTCATGCCCTCTTCTTTCACTAATTGTTATTGCATGCTATATGCATATACACATGTATTCCTGAATATTACCTTTTTGGTCCTTATAATGTTACTTGTATGTTTGTGTTCAGGTCTGGCTCTTTGGCACTGCGCAACCAATTGCTATGCTTTTTCTTGGGAAGACCACCTTTCCTACTCTCAGCTTTTCTTAGTTGCCTTAGTTCTTAGTGTGGGGTTAAGGTCTCATGTGCTTTTCCCCATTTACTTTGTCAAGTACATTGAGAAGTAGTTCCTGTACCGCTGATATTTGTTTCTATAAAATGATGTGTTTGTCTACACTCATATGTCTGCATGAGGAAGTATCATTTTTAAAACTTTATTAGCAGAAAGGTTGCTTTCATATAAAAAAGCAGCACAGTTATACTTTTTGCAAAATCTAAGTTTTAAGTATGAATGAATAGGGTATACTCATGAAAATTTGCTTAGACCAACTAACGGGAAATAATTGCTAAATTACCCAGAAATTTCAGTAGTAGTTGTTAGCCATAGTTAAAAACATAATTTTAAGTTCATTATTAATTTCTAAAACTTAATAATGAACTTAAAATTAAACATATAATTTTAAGAGTTAAATGATCAAAGTATATCACCTCATACTTACTGTGTCTGATGCTTCCTACATTCTTGGGATATTTACATGTATTCACACAGTCTACTTGTATCTTTCTAATTTTTCATTCATTGATATTGGGTTGATCATTTAAAATCCACAGTGGGATATATGTGCATTCTTTAAAAGACCTTGGTTTGAATGGCTGTGTTTAAATTGACAATAGATGCACAAGTCGAAAGGAGACCCCAGTCCACTGTTGATGCAAATGTAAATTTACATAGCCAGTTTAGAAAACAGTATGTTTCTTCAATAATATAAAAGCAGAGCTCTAATAGCACCTAGCGATCTCATTCTTGTGAGCATTTTCCAAAGAAATAAAGTCAGTGTTGTGGAAAGCTATCTGCACTACCATTAGTGACCTATCTCAAGACACAGAATTCTTGTAACTATCATTTGATGATTTAATTAAAAAAATGATGTGGTACATATAAAACAGAATATTATTAAGCCTTGATACTGGACTGAAGATTTTCATTTATAACAACTTGTGTGAACCTGGACGACATGCTAGGTGAAGTTAGTCAAATGGCAAAAAACAAATGCCACATGATTTCAGTGAAGTATAGATGTGCTCATAGAAACATAGTCGAATAACTGCCAGGGAATGGTGTAGAAATTGGGAGAATATTGCCGAAGTTGTAGTGAGTTTTTATTATCTCAGATGACTAAGATTTAAAGACTTAATATATAGCATGCTGGTTATAATTATTGCAATAGCATTATTTGAAGTTAGTTTAAGATCTTAAGTGTTCTCTCCATATATACAAATGATGACTGTAAGAAATGAGGCATATTCTAATTATTTTGGATATGCTGATCATTCCACGATGAATACATGAAATATTGTTATATATTTTAAATCAATATAATTTAAAAATTGCTAGCCTTATCTTAATAAACATGGGGGTACTATTGTTTGTTAGACACCAACATATCACTGACATAGAAATCTCATTTTTTCTTTTGTTTCAAAAGTAGCAGAAGCTCCGTCTTATTAATATTCAATTTCTCTTGTCAAAATTTGCTATTTCTCACCTTGCAGGGCTAGAAAGAAGCAGATGGCATATCTGTGAACCAATTAATCACTGTACTCAGAGATGTATTTTGTGTCTACTAGACACCTAATATACGAAATAACACTAATCAGACTAAAACTTGCCAAGTCAAGTTACAGAATTTAGAACTACCTTGATAAAGACACAGTTTTAGAGAAACGAAGTGAATCTAGATTGAAATGGGCATGAAAAAAGCAGTTAACTGTCTTGCCAGTTGTGAAAGCCCTGATAAAGGCCTGGGTTAATTGAATAATCACTGTACATGAATACTTGGTGATTATTCTGTTGTTTTTTTAAGCATTTGACCAAGTTTGGGATGGTCCATCAATAAATAAGCATTTGGGAGACCAACACACAACTCTTAGCAGTTCATTAAATATCTTTTGAAATAGTTCAAAGTTCAGAACATGAAAAATACTTTATTATATCTATCATAATATAATTCTAGATATCTTACTGCTAAGCATTGTATTTGTTTCTTTTAATGCACAAAATCCTTTGTAATTATTAGTTCATCTTTAGCTTAGACCCTGATATTTTTCTCAATAAGGAAACTTGAATAGAAGAGTTGTTGGCAAATAATAAACATACTAAGTATGAGTAGTAATAAGACTCAGTTCCAGATGAAGACCCAAGATGTCTGCTCTTTAATTAGCAGGGGAAACCACTGTGCACATTTATTATTTAGCTGTGTAACACGTTGGATGATATGTCACAAAACTCTTACTGCTATGTAGGTCAGAGGTTGGGAGTTATTTCTTCTAAAAGATGTGAGATAAACTGACACTATGTCAGGACTTGAGTCTCTGATGCAATGATGGAACCTTGACACTGTTGTAGATAGGATGAAACTGAAGATACCAGTGAGGGAATAGAAAGGGCTGTTTCCATTTGCTGACAAGTGGCTCATAGTGTTACAGTTTGTTGTATTTATAGCAATTAATATTTGAGGATCACAAAAGCTAATTTTCTCAGAGCAAAAGTTCTCTTTATTAGTTCTATTTTTATATATTAACTTGAGGTTTCCCAAACTTTCCTCTACTTGTGTTATTTAGATGACTGCAGGTGTTCCTTTGTGGCTAGTGTCAATTAATATAGATGCTATAAACTCTAAAATATTTCTTCAGCCTCCTGAATGTATTAATAAGATTATTGAATGGCATCTACATAATGTTGATCTTTTAATATAATTGCCACATTTAAAGGCAAGGAATTTGGACAACACTCAATTTATAAATAATAGCTGGGAAGCTGAAACGAATATAGTTAAAGTATTTCTTGACTGAGTATGTTTATTGGGTTCTATGTCAAAATACACTGAGAAGAAACAAGTGTAACTTAGCTAACAATTCCTCCTGCTGGCTGGTTTGAGCCAGTTTATGGTATGGGAGGTCCTTTCTGTCTATGTTTTGATTTTATTGGTTAATGACTAAAGAACTACTTTGAGCCTATGGCAGGGAAGAACAGAACTATGTGGGGAAAGATAGGCTGTATGCTAGGACAAAGAAGGGTGGAGTCTGAGAGAAGCCATGGAGCCACCAGAGACAGCTGGGAACTTTACCTGATAAGCCACAGCCACGTGGCAATATACAGATTAAAATAAATGGGTTAAATTAATATAAGAATTAGCCAATACAAAGCTAGAGCTAATGGGCCAAGCAGTGATTTAATTAATACAGTTTCTGTGTGATTATTTCAGGTCTAAGCTAGCCGGGCGACTGGGAACCAACAAACGACCTCCTTCCAACAAGTTTATTACAAGCAAGAAACATATCTAGGAAAAGGGAATCTTACCTGAGAAAATGCCTCCAACAATTGCTTTGTAGGAAAATCTATGGTGCATTCTCTTGGTTTTTAATTAATGTATGCTATGTTGATGGGTAAATTAAGAGGTCACCTGGGGAAGAAGTGTTTTCAGTCTACATGACAAAAATAGGCATAGACAAAGATGTGACCTGAATCATTTCCCTGCTACCTAGAAAACAATGCCAATGAAGTTTTTGTTAAACTTCCCTTTCAGTTTGGATAGATATAAAAGCTGTTTGGAAAATAAATGTGGGTGATTTCAGGATTTGGATGATCACTGAAACTCCCCCCCCAATATTATCATGTGAATTGTGTCTTCATTTATTCCCATGCCTCCACTCTAGTATGAGAAATGATTTATGTCGGAGCTGGACCCTGCCATCTGAGCTAGCCATGATGAGGAGGCCAGCAAGCAGCAGTCTCCCATGATACTGCGTCAGTTCCTGCCCCAAGTTCCTGCCCCAAATTCCATTGATGGTGGACATTATGTGGAAGCATAAGCAAAATAAACTCTTTCCTTACCAAGTTGCCTCCAGTTACAATGTTTTCTCACAGCAGTTGAAACCCTAACTGAGATAGTCCTAGAAGATGACTTATAAATCAAACTATAAAATATTTCTCAAGTGTGATGGTTCATTTTTATTGTACAGTTTGATAAAATTTAGGTGGCCTAGACATTTGCTCAAATGTTATGGGTGTTTCTGTGATAATATTTTTGAATGAGATTTAAGTTTTAATTTGTAGGCTGAGTAAAGTATACTGCCTTAGTTACATTTTTATTGCTGTAATAAAACTCTGTGACCAAGACAACTTATACGAGAAAGAGATTTGGGAGGCTTATAGTTTCAGGGGTAAATACATGCCCATCATAACAGGGTGCATGCAGTAGGAGAAGAAGCCACTGTGATCTTACATTCTTATCCACAAGTAGGAGACAGAGAGAACTCATGGGAATGATGCGTTTTGAAACCACAAAGCCCAGTGACATACCTCCTTCAACAAGATCATGCCTCCTAATTCTTTCTAAACAATTCTATCAAATAGGGACCAAGTATTCACACACGAGTGTGTGGGTGCCATTCTCATTCAAGCCAACACAAGTACCTTCACAAATATATATATTCTATATGCCATCACTTACATCTGCCATCTCTCAGGGTTGATTTTGTAGAGAACCCTGACTTTAATATTTGCTCAATAACATTTTTATTGTGGATTATTTTAACATTGTACCAAGTAGATCCCCTAGGCTAGTTTTCTTATTAAATTATGTCCCATCTTAAATGATTCCTTGTTTTCTGACACTCACCTTAAAATCCCTCATATAGAGGTATAAAGTCTATAAATTGTTCCTAGAGAAGTGTTCTCCTTCTGAACATTATAATGAATCTATCAAGATGGTACTTTCCTTTAAGATGGCAAATCCAAAGTTGTTCAAAGTTGTTTTTGTTTTAATAGTCTTAAAGCTCTTCAGAGGAGATTTATTGAATATAATATAGCTATCGTGATTCAGTAAATAGTTACTTACAAGACATATGCTAATTTGGATATCAGAAAGAAACATAGTGTAACTTCAATGTTTAACAGAAGTTAGGTATTATGTTGGATTATAAACAAGTTTCAAAAACCAAAGTTTATTTTTCCTATGGCCTAACCTCTCCCAATAGAGAGATGACAATTGTATTCCTGAGGAATAACATAGATATTATATTTTTAGGTAAACCCTTGTTTGTCTTCACCTTAGTTTTAGTTGATTTGAGAGTCATTAATTCAGAGGTCCCACACCTGAGGATGATGATGATGATGATGATCTGCACTGGCTTTGGCTAGGGTGACACATTTTACTGGTGCACCACTGTGGGAGAGATATTTTTATGGGAAGAGTTGCTCTGAGGCTCTCTGAGCAGAGGAGTTAATAACCTTTGGAAGGTGAATTTTTTATTGTGTTCCACAGCAGATGGTTTTCCATTAACTTTCCATTGTCCTTCATTGTTAAAATTTCTTCTTTTTCAAGTTGCCTTTTACTTCTCGTCTCATCCTCCAAAGCAGAATAGCTTCTCAACACCCTTCCCTGTTTCCCATTGAAAAATATTTGTTTTGCATCCTGATAATTTGTAAAACTAACAATTCCTGGGAAGATAAGCCATAAGCTGTTCTAATCAGAAATTATTTAAATCAGATTTACAAAATCCAAGAGATCTTATTACATATAGATAAAAGGAAGTAGTTGAAGCATTAGAAGCAGACAACTGATCATTAATAACTGCACTTGTACCTGGTTATACAATCTGTCTTCTTACAATTCCTTATTTAAATCCTTTTCTTGATACTACTAGAGAAGATAATCTTTTTTGACAGAAACTTTCCTGGTCTTCAGCTTGATGGATTTTCTTGATCCAACCACTACTCTTTAAGGCACTTCTCAAGTTAAATTCCTGGTTATAGGAATTATAACAATGTACTCACACATAGCAATCCCTACTCATGACATAGTCTAGAACGGACTGTAATAATTTATTAGCTCAGTCTGTCATGTTGTTATGCCTAATGCGATCTTGGGCTTATTTAAGCACATCTCTCTACCCATTTTTATCACATGATTATGAATCTAGTACCTGTTTTTAATTCACTAATTCATAGATCTAGTGGACTTGTAATATTAAAAATATTAGGTTCATACAGATACTAAAATGAATCCTGCTTTCCCTCTGATACAACATTCATCATTAATTTCCATGGTTGTAACGCAGATAACGCAAAAACTTATGTTAAATCAGTATCATTCTTTTTTGTGCTAAGGTAATCCAAAAGGAATCAATCTTATTACAATTAAGAATATAGTCTCATAATAGCTTATAAAAAAAAGAAAACCTTGACATGCTGCTCAGAGTAACTGTTTACATGTAAATATCTCTCCTACATTTGTTCACAAAAAGGCTCTCAGCAAGCAGAATTGATCACATCAGTCATCTATAAAGAATGCTGAAGATTATGGAAAGTAGCAGGTGTGGGGAAGGGAGAGAAAGCAACTGACCGACACACCGTACCCTACCCTGTATATTTATTTAAAAATACCATATATATATGACATATATATATATATATATATATATATATATATATATTGAAATGAGATAAAAATTATTGGGAGCAAATTTTTTAAATGCCCCTACTACTTTCATACTTGAATTCAAAGCCACAGGTATCTGCTTAAGTGTAATTAATTGTGCCTACAGTTAGTTCTACAGAAAAGCAATGGCCAATGTCCTAGCTAACTAACTAATTACACAAGGGTACAATGTTGTTGTGAGGCTCTTTTTTTTTTTTGGAGTAGTTGGGAAGTCTGAGGCATGATCAGCTCTTTTCAGCTGAGATTTGACCTTGATTCTGTATTAGTCATGCACAATAGATTAGCATCCCCATGTTAAAAACTGGAGCATTTCATATCTGTGCCACAAAGGAAGTCCTTTCTAAAAACTCACATATAGCTGAACATATCTGGTTACATTTTCTCATGAAATGAGTGTAACTAATTAGAATAATGAAAGTGTTAGCTTTTATTACAAGAGAGTGTTAATGCAGTTGCTTTAGTCTGCCATTATTCCTTAATAAGATACAATAAAATCACCATAATGCATGTAAACAACTATCCTCTCTGGGATAAAAATGGATTAATGACATATTTCTAGTTTATAGAAATAAACACCATTTAGCAGTCATTTCTCTGGGGAGGTTTTTCTTAACCGGTAACCAGGTATTTATTTTAGACCTGAAAAACATAGTTAATAATACTGAAGGGTTATTTGTGCAATAGGATACTTATGATCCTTGCACGGTGAAGAAAGCAGGTTCATTTAAAAGATTCATAAAAGAAATTTACATATGTATATGAAACTGATGGGTTTCCCTCTTCCAAGGTTTAGGGTTATTTTTAATTATACATTTCCTTGCTGACTGGGATTCATCAAAGGAGATAAGGCAATTGTCGTTTCTGAATTGGAAACCTACATTATTCTTCAATAACTGTGTTCTGAACAGCAAGACAGGAAAACTCACAGGTAGTAAGAAAGCATTAACAACTTAATTAACTTTGTCTTAAAAGTCTGTGTGAGCAGAACATCATAGGTGAAACTACTGCCCGTGCGTCTCACCGCTTGATGCTCGTGAGGGATTTGAACGTAGCCTTTTCAGTGGACTGGTAAGACACTGATAATCTTTTAAATTTTAAAGAAAAAATGGCACTGTTTAGTTGACAACAAATGTAGTACTGTGTAACAGTCCAGCATAGTGTCGTATTGCTGCTGTTACATGCTCTCATGCGCTGCAGTAGAACAGCTGGATATTATGGGAGTTCCATTTCTAAGGTTGTGAGAGATATTTGAGAAATTTTTTCCTTTTAAAATTTTAAACTTAGATTTTTTTTCTACAATATGTTCTCATCAAGGGTCTTTTTTGTTTTTGAGAATTGTGCGGAATTTATTTTAGTCACCTATCCCTCAAGTCCTTTAAGATCTACCCCATTTCCTACTCATCTGATTTTGGGCCCCTTTCTTTTCTTTCCCAACCATCAGGTCAATATATTCTTGGATGTGTGGTCTTCCTCAGGAATGTGGTTACCTTACTAGAGGCAACCCTTTTAGAGATATCGATTCTTCCTTTCCCAGCAGTTACTGCTTGACACTGACTCCCCAGCTAGGGGTGGGAATTCATATCCAACTCTCCTCCCCATGCTAGTATTCGTCTAACTTCATCTTCCATAGGTTCTATGTTTGCTGTCACAACTATTGTGAGCTCACAAGTGTAGTTTCACTGTCATGGGAGTGACCAACCATTTTCTGATTAGATTTAAGTACCACTCCACAAGATGAAACCGTTATTCTTGGTTTCTATAAATCTATGGAGAGACAGGTCATAGATCCTAGATGATAGCTTGCTATTATTGTACAGAAGAGCTACAGTATTAAACCAACTCCTAATGACATCATTATACCCATAGGTTAGTAGATTTCCCAACTCTCATCAGAGAAGTTTCTATTGGCAGGAAATGTTGATTAACACAGAGATCCAGAACTGGCCAAGGCAGGAATTGAGACCATGGAGTTGTCAGCTTAAATGTGTCATCTATATCCTGTAACCTGATCCCAAGGTTTAGGGATCTTTGCAGATTATTAGATTGAGAGAGTATAAGAGATACAAGCAGGGGATGACCACAAAGCTTTTAAGATTTCGTGAGAAATGTCTGCATCATTTACATCAAGGCTGAGTTGGCTTTATATTCCTGTCGTCATTGCCTAAGAGTTTCCACTCCTTTTAGCATTCTTTCCAACATTTGTGTTTTGTCAAAACGAAATTCTGGGGTGAGATGTTATTGCACTATGGTTTTGACTTCTGTTTTCATGATGGTTGGTGAGATTGTGCATCTTTACACATACTTATTGATTACTGTTTATTGGTAAAGTCTGTGGTTCTTTAGCTGCTTGAAAACTGTTTGTTTTTCTGGTGTTAGGTTTCATGGGTTCTTTGTGGATTTTGCATAGCAATTATTTAGCAGGTGAAAAGTTTGCAGACCTTTTCTTCCATTTTGGTATTTCTTCTATTATAATACTTTTGACTGTTTACTGCCCAGAAGCTACTCAATTGACTCCCCCTTGTCTGGTTTTACATATATGTATATATAAATACACACACACACACACACACACACACACACACACACACACACACACACACACACATATATATATATATGTCTTATCTGAAAAGTCATTGGCTATCATGTCTTAAAAAGTTTCTTCTATGTATTCCTAAGATAAATTTATAGAATTTATTTTCGGGTTGAACATTTGGGACTCTGATGTACTTGGAATAGATTTTTGTGAATAATGGTGGTAGGGGTAAGGGATCTAATTTCATTCTGCATATATATGCATCTTCATCTTTGCCAGCAATACTTAACTGAACAGATTATTTTTTTCTCCAAAAAGTGTTTTTGGAGGCTTTGTTAAAAATTTGTTGTCTATTTGAATATGGACTATCCTGAGTTTGATGTTATGTTTCTTGTCTTATTTGTCTGTTTTATTTTCAATAGTCAAGGAATAATTTATCCCTTCCTTTATAATTGGTATTTTTATTAATTATTTGGGAATTTTACATGATGTGCCTTGATCATGCTCACTTCCCAGTCCTTCCAGGTCTGCACCCCATCCTTGTGGCTTCCCCATCAAGAACAAAAAAACAGAACAAAACAATGCAAAACAAAAAACAAAGTCCAATTTGTATTACCAATACACCTACTGGGGCATGGTCATACCCCCGATGGCCAGTACCTTAAAGAAAACCAAAGCCCCCTCTCTCTCCCCAGAAGCCATCAATTTTTGAGAGCTATACTTCAACATCCTTATCAAAGTTTTCAAAAGTTCTTTTCGATGGCTCCTTTTGGAGGGGATTGGGGTAGAGTTCGGGGGGGGGATATTGCTCCAGAGGCCTTCTACATCTCTCATTCTTAACTATGAGTCTCTAGTCAATGATACTACTGCAAAAGCTTCTTTGCCCTTTATAGTTAGTGGGAGCATGAATCATGTACTTCTATTTGGTTTCTGGTGACAGCACAGATGACAGACATCAACACAGACCTGTACTGCAACATGGGCCTTGGACACCATCATAGCCCTTAATGGTAGCACAGATTAAAGATAACAACATAATCTCAGAGGCAGCATAGGCTACAGATACCAATATGGCTCTTGTGGCAACCCAGCCCATGAACACCAATATGGTTTCAGGTGGCAGCACAGACCACAGACATTCATACGGCCTCCATTGGCAGCATGAGCCATGGACCTCAACATGGTCTCTGATAGCATCACAGACCACAGACATCAATATGGTCCTCCACACAGACCACAGACTCCCCCATAACCCTCAGTGGAAGCATAGGCCATGGACATCATCATGGCCTTTGGTGGCAATGTGGCCCACAGACATCAGCATAGCTTTAGGCAGCAGCACAGACAACAGAAATCCACATGGTCTTATGATATAACCTGGGTCACACATATCAATATGGACCCTTCTTCAGCAGGATAATGGTTGCCAACATGGACCTCTGTGACAATACAAGCCACATGCATCGATATGAACTAGGGTGGCAAACTGGAGCATAGACATGAATATGAACCACAGACCATGGATATCTACTTGGCCTCTGACAACATGGGCCTCAGATATCAGATATCAATAAGGGCTCTAGTAGCAGCCCAGATCACAGACATATGCATGATGCACTGTAAATACTGGACCATCGCTGAGACTCCTCTCATATATCTTGCTGTTGCCCAGAGTAAGTGTTATCTTGCAGCTAAGCAGGGCATCCAGGGACAGGTGCCACTGGAGCGCCAGTCTACAAAGACCTCTACACCCTCAATGCAGGCATCCTGAGGCTCATGAGCATGACTGTTGTGCTTGCAGTCTTCTGACAGTTCCTCAGGCATACACTTCACTTTTTCCAGCAGGGTGATCAGCAATGGCAGCTTCAGAGGCTCCATGCTGTGGGAAGGTCTGCTGGCAACGGATGAGCCCTATTCAGTAATGCCATGCTCTTTGTCCATTGTGACTGTGCTCCCAGATAGCTCCTGTACCCTTTGTCACCATGTCTTTAGTTTTGCCATCGTCCCCAATGAGCACAGCTCTGCTCTGTCATTTTTCCTTCCAATTTCTTGAGTCCTCTTTTTTAAAGCATCTTCCCATAGGACCTGCCTTCTTTGTCAGTTGTTCTGGGGATATTGCAGGCTCTGCAGACTCCTCTACCACTGTGTCTCCCCTTGAAGTCTCCATGAATCTCTCAGGCTCCTTGGAGCTCTGCAGTCTGTGAAGGGTGCTGGTAGTAGCCACCATATTTGTTCACAGCCATACTTTAGGTATACAGCACAGCTTCTGGGTGTGCAAACAGGAATAATATATTCTTTGGATTCTTTTGCAATTCTGGGTCTTTTAAGGTTCAACATGACCTGTAGATTCATTACTATTTTTTAAAGAAAATTTCATTGATATTTTGCTGGAAAGTTATGGTGACTATACCAATTGTTTTAGAGGGTGAAGTGTTTTAACAGTATTAATTCTTGTGATACATAAACAAGGTATATGTTTTATTTTCTGGGTGTTTGCATTATAATGCTGTATCTTATTTGCCAGTGTTTCGATTAATATTTATAACTAGTTTTATAGCTACCCTAAATAGTATTATTTTCTGCATTTTTGAAATAACTTCTTTGTTGGTGTACAGAAACACTATAGTTAGGACACAGAGATGACTCTGTGGATAAGGCTCCTCCCACCAAGCCTAATGACATAAGTTTGATCCCTGGACCTCACATGATGAAATGAGAGAACTGACTCTAACAACTTCTACTTTGCTCTCTTTGTCGTCACTCAACCACACATACATGAATACACACACACACACACACAAACAAAACAAATAAACTGATAATTTTTAAATGCTATTGTTATTCATACATTTTTCCAACATTTTTATACGGTCACTTTATTCAGACTGGAAAGTGGCCAGCACGATATCACTATATTCAGCGGGATCTGGGCATATCCGAGGAAGTTACAGACCATCTGAGGAAGTTACAGTTTTGATTGCATTGTTAGGGGCCAAGTGTTAGGAAGTATTGTAGGAGACTGAATGGGGAGCTCTGAGAAAGGCATGGATATACCAAGGATAGCCAATACAAACTCTGAAGTGAAAGTCTTATTTCAGCAACTTTTTACTTCTTTAGCGGAGTGAATACTAAGGAAATCAAATGAACTCTTTAAAATTCCCTAAATTCCAGGAATGGCTGGTAAAGTCTTACTTGGTGAATTCACACACACAAAGAAACTTTTCTTAAAAGTGGAGAAATTCTGAGGACAAAGATTAATTCATTAGATTCCTTTGAAAATGAGAAGGAATCAAAGCAATAAATTGCAGTGTCAGAATGGACAAATTCCACTGTATCCATCAATAGCATCAACCTTTTATATCTCTGTGTATGTGTGTGTGCGTGTGTATATACATATATATATATATATATGTATGTATATATCATGTGGACTTTTCCCATAAGGCATCAAAAAAGGAAATCCATGACTTTCAAAAATACATAGGTTAATAAAAATAATACTGATTTAGCATCACCTAAGTTTACAGAGAACTAGACAAACAAAAATGTACTAAGATTGACTTGTAGGCTTCTAGTAGTGAGAAAAACATGTTCGGCTTCAAAACTCAGATCCAGCAATCATGGAGCTCCCTCTTTGGACTGGGGAGACCGACTCCAATGGCATGTTGAGTTGATGGGAAAGCCCCATGACCTCATGAAGGGGAAAGGGAGCACTTAGCATTTTCTGAGGCATTGAAGGTCTGTGATGGATACCATCCAGTGTCCCAGTTCAGGTGAAAGATGGAGGGAGATGGAAGGCAATCTAAATCAGTGAAAGAAGTTTTACCAGAAGGAACCATGCAGGCCCTGTGCTTGCTGCTTCAGTCTCTGAGTCCATATAGGCCTGGTTTAGTTGATCTAGAAGGCCGTGTTCTCTTGGTGTCCTCCATCCCTCTGGCTCTTACAATCTTTCCACATTCTCTAAGAGGAGGAATTTGATGGAGGCCTCCCACTTAGACTCAATTTCACATACTGTCTGGTAATGGGTTTCTGGATCTGTTTGAATCTGTGGCTGGAAGAAGCCTTTCTGAAGATGATGAACGGATAAGGCATTGATCTATAAATATAGCAGAATATTTTTAGAAATAATTTTATCCTTTTTTTGTTTTGTAGACTGGTAGTGCTTAGTTTTGTCCTCAATCTCTGGGTTATTTGGTTCTTTGTTACCCAAGCAGCATTGGTTGTGGGTTCCTTCTCATGAAGTGAGCCTGAGGTCAAATCAAACATTGGCTGGATACTCTCACCTGTCTATGCCACCATTGTTATAACATATTTTGCAAGCAGAACAGAGTGTATGGCAAAGATTTTGAGGCTGGGTTGGTGTCCACAGTGTAGCTTCTGATGACAAAGATACTAGAACACAAGAGTACAGGCTTCATGTAGACACCAGTTCAACATCTTCATCTTCAATGAGTTGTGTGGATATTATCCTTTGCAGTGGGGCCTTCCAGTAAGTTTGTGGTGAGTTTAGTGGAATTTCTTTGGTTTTCTCTCTAATTTGCTGTTAACTACAGGCTTGCTATATATTGTTTTTATTATATTTAGGTAGGTCCCTTATATCTCTATTATCTCCAGGATTTTTATCATGAAGGGATATTGGATTTTGTCAAAGGCAGTTTTTAGATCTAATGAGATGATCAGGGTTTTTGTTTGTTTGCTTGGTCATATGGTAGATTACATTTATTCATTTTTGTATATTGAACCATCCCTGAATTTCTAGGATGGAACCTATTTAATCATGTGGTGATCTTTTTGATGTGTTCGTGTGTTTGATCTGCAAGTATTTTAGCTTCTGTGTTCACAAGGGAAATTTGCCTGTAATAATTATCTTTCGTTGTTGAGTCTTTATGTGGTTATGGAATCAGGGTAACTGTAAACTTTGGAAAAGAATTTTGTAATGTTCCTGTTGCTGCTATTTTGAGGCATAATGGTGTTAACTTTTTTTTTTGGAAGGTCTTGTTGAAGTCCATGCATAACCATATGGCCCTGGTCATTTTGGGGGGTGGGTTGGGAGACTTTTAAAGACTGTTTATATTTCCCTACAGGTTATAGGTCTATCTATTTTCTTTTGTCTGATTTAGCTTTGGCAAGTGGTTTTTATCTAGAAAATTGTCCATTTCCTTCAGATTTTCCAATTTTGTGGAGTATAGCTTATTTAAGTATGTCCTTATAATTCTTTGGATTTCCTTGGTATCTGTGGTTATGCCTTTATTTTTGTTTCTGATTTTGTTAATCACCTTTTTTCTGCCTTTTAGTTATTTAGGATAAGGGTTTGTCTATCTTGTTAATTTTGTCAAAATACCAACTCTGTGTTACACTGTTTTTTATTTTTCAGTATTATTCTCTTTCAGGTCTGAGTTTGATTATTTCTTGCTGTATGTTTCTCTTCAGTGTGATTGTTTCTTTTTATTCTAGAGATTTCAGGTGTACTATTAAGTTGCTGGTATAACGTCTTTCCAATTTTTTTTTTAATGTAGGCACTTAGTGTTGTGAACTTTGCCTTTAGTACTACTTTGATTGTATCCCATAAGTCTGGGTGCTCTTTGTATTCATTTTCATTGAACTCAAGGAAGTTTTTAATTTCTTTATTTCTGTCTTGACCCATTTTATATTCAGTAGAGACATGTTCGGTTTCCATGACTTTGTAAGCTTTCTGTTTTTTAAAAATGTTGATATCCAGCTTTAATCTGTGATGATCTGATAGGACACATAGAGTTATTTCAATTTTCTTGTGTCTGTTGAGATTTGTTCTGTGTCTGAAAATAAGGCCAATTTTTGAAGAAGTTCTATGAGGTGCAGGCAAGACATATATTCTTTCGTATTTGGGTGAAATGATCCCTAAATATTTGTTAGATCTGTTTGCTTTATAAGATCTTTTCATGCCAATAATTCTCTGTTTAATTTTTGTCCATTGGTGCATCAGGATGTTGGTGTCTCCCACTATCTGTGTGAGTGTCAATATATTATTTGAACTGTAGTAGTGTTTTGTTTACAAACTTGGATGCTTTGTGTTTGGGGCATATATGTTAAGAACTGAAATGTCATCCTGGTGGATTGTCCCATTAAGTATGTAGTGTTCTTCCCTGTCTCTTTGATTTCATTGGGTATTAAAATGACAATGACCACACTACCAACTTGTTTCTTAAGTCAATTTATTTGGAATATTTTAATACTTTACCCTAAACTAATGTATATCATTGATGTTGAGTTTTGTTTCTTTGATGCATCAGAAGGGTGGATCCTGTGTTCACATCCATTGTGTTAGTCTGAGTCTTTTTATTGGGGACTTGTGACCGTTGATATTAAGGGATATCAATGACCAATGATTGTTCATTTCTCTTACTTTCTTGTTGTTTTTGGTGATGGTGATAGTAATGGTGATGGTGTGTGTGTGGTGTTTCTCTTCTTTTGGTTTTGTTGATGTGAGATTATCTATTTCCTGTGTTTACATGTGTGTAGTTAACCTCCTTGGGTTGTAACTTTTTCTTCTATCACTACTGTCATGCTGAGTTTGAAGCTAGATATTGTTTGAAATAGACTATAATGGAATACATTATTTTCTCTATCTGTGGTGACTAAAACTTTTGCTGGGTATAGTATTCTGGTCAATCGTCTATGATCCCTTAGAGTCTGAAGGACAACTGTCCATGCCCTTCTGGTTTTTAGAGTTTCCACTGAGAAATCAGGTGTAATTCCAATAGGTCTACCTTTATATATTACTTGATCTTTTCCCCTTGTAGCTTTTGATATTCTTTCTTTGTTGGTATGTTTAGCATTTTGATTATTATATGACAAGTGGACTTTCTGTTCTGATCCAGTGCATTCAGTGTTCTGTATATTTTTTGTACCTTTATAGTTATCTCCTTTTTAGGGTAGGAAAATTTTATTCTATGATTTTATTTAAAATATTTTCTGGGCCTTTGAGCTGGAATCTTCTCCTTCCTTTTTTCCTGTTTTTCTTACAGTTGATCTTTTCATAGTATTCAGATTTCCTGGATATTTTATGTCAAAAGGTTTTCAATTCTTTCTCTTTTTTTTAGATTTAACATTTTTCTTGACAGATGTATTCATTTCTTCTATTGTGTCTTCATAGCCTGAGATTCTCCCTTCCATTTCTGTGGCCTGTTGAAGTTTACCTCTGTAGTTCCTGTTTGAATTCCTAAATTTTTCATTTCAAGATTTCTTTGGTTTGTATTTTCCTTATTTCTTCTATTTCTTTTTTCAGGCCTTGAACCATTTTATTTGTCGTTTGTTTCCTTCAACCGTTTTTCTTTTTTTTTATTAAGGGATTTATTAATTTCTCCATTTCTTTCTTTGTATTTTGTGGATTTCTTTAAGAAATTCTTTCACTTCTTCTTTAAGGACCTCTATCATCTTCATACAGTTGTTTTAAAGTGTTTTACTTGTGCTTCACCTATTTTGGGATATGCAGGGCCTGCTGTAATAGGATAGCTGGGCTGTAGTGGAGATGTATTTCCCTGACTGTTGTTGGGTTTTTATGCTGGCATAGGCAACTGGGTTTGGGATGATTAAAGCTTTAGGTGATGATTTCTGGACTTGTCTTTTTTGGGTGGATGTTTTGTTTTTTGGGTTCTGTTTCTTATCTGGATTTTTGGAGACTGTTATGGATGTATTCTGCCTGTTTTCTTGGACTGCACAGTTGAGGCATTCACAGGGAATGCTGGATGGTGTTGGAGGCTTGGAATACTGGGCAGAGCTGGAGGAAGGAAAACTGAAGGAGAAGATCTTTATGATCCCTTGGTTTGGGGTCAGAGAGGAAAGGAAAGTCATAGCAAATTTCCTGCTATTGGGCTGGTGATGAAACTGGGGTCAGGGATTGGATCCCAAGAGCAGAGGAGGAAGGGGAGGTCTGTCTTTAACCTACTTATTTCTCTGGGAGTAGCCTCCCTTGGGTTAACAGGGGATTCCTGCTGGGGTTCAGTATGGGACAAGGCAACAAGTGTGTGTGGAGGGGAGGGAGGGATGTCAGAAGATATGTGGGATCCATAAAAGATGAGATCATGGGGCAGGGTAGACTGCCAAAGGCATTTTGCTTCAGAGCTGGGGGTAATGTTGAGCATTGGATCTAGGAGAACAGAGAAAAGAAAGTCTGAGTGCAGTGTACCTGGTTTTCTGCTAGCATGGCCTTTGCATTAACAGGGATCTCTGCTATAGTTGAGTCTCAGACAAACAACAAATAGGGGTAAGAAGTTTACAATGGGGAGGATCTGTAGGATCCACAACTGATGGGGGTTAGAAGAAGGCTTCCTCCATGGGTGTTGGTTTCAGAGCTGGGGATGAACTGGAGGGAAATGGAGCCATTTTTATTATCTTATTCATGTTTCAAACTCATGGTTAGATACAGAGCTGGTTAAATATATTTTGATCTTGGTTTAACTTGTTAGATTATATTCAAGTATAAATTTATCCATTTCTTTTGGATTGTCCATGTTAGCAAATAATGATTTTTAATTATGTCCTTATGATTTTTCTCAATGTCATTGATATCTATTGTGATGTTTCCACTTTTGTCTTGAATTTTATTTGTGTCTTCTTTTTGTCATTTAGATTTATTTGGCTATGGATTTGCCAATCTTATCTTTTCAAAGAACCAACTCTGTTTCCTTGAGTACACACACACACACACACACACACACACACACACACACACACACACACACAGTGTTTTCTTTTCATTTCATTTTCATGAATTTTTGCTGTGATCTTAATTATTTCTTTCTGTGTGCTGCTTTTGGTTTTGGTTCTAGACTCTCTAAGGCATTAAGTTGTATTATTAAGTTATTTGATGTCTCTGTAACTTTCGAGGCAGGGTTTCTTGGTGTGGGACAATTGTATTCTGTCAATTATACTTTAAATAAATGCTGATTGGTCAGTAGCCAGGAAGGAAGTATAGGTGGGACAACCAGAAAGGAAGTAAAGGCGGATAAATGAGATCAAGAGAATTCTTGGAAGAAAGAAATTCCTTCTGTAGTTTTGAGCCTGCCACAAAAGAAGCAAGATGTGACTGCCTTGCTGAAAAAGGTACCGAGCCATGTGGCTAACACAGATAAGAATAATGGGCTAATATAAGTTAGAAGAGTTAATAAGAAAACCTCGGACAACAAATGATGCTCAATGTGTGGACAACTGCATCCACATGAAGCCTGACAGAGCTTGGGAAGTAATTCTAAACAGAAAAGAATAGAGTTAAGCACAGCTTATTGATAGCATTTTCCCAGATGGGCTCTGCATGCTAGAGGCAAGCAAGTGCTCTCATTTAAAAGAGGCTTCCTGACTCAGCGTAAGCTGCAAAATCTTGCAGCTCTTTTAAGAGGTCCTGCCACAAAACACTTAAATGGTGTTGATGAAAAGCTGACTGCATACTTTTTGGTTTTCAGCCATAGCAGAAAAAAAGCCATGCTGTTTTAAAATGCTGGCTTTCTGGGCCATTGTGCCAGGGAAAACTCTGACTCTTTCAGGCAGATGGTCTGACTACAGAGCATTTGAGTGTGGTTTGTGAGCACACTGCTGCAGCTTGCTTGCTGGCAAAGACCATGAAACACTGTAGAGTTGTGACAATAAACATGGCTGTTGCCAGTACCTCAGCCATGAGGCTGGAATCTCAGAAAGCTAAGGAATTGGCTGGATACAACCATCAGAGCCACAGCTTTAATCCTCTCCATATTGCTTAGCAAATTAAAGACTTGCGTGGTCCAAAAAAGAGAAATATACAATAAAGAGAGATTCAAAGACAAAGAAAACCTCTAAATGTTTTACAGTGTGTTAAAAATATATGCAGGCATGGGATAGAAAAAGAAAAAGGTTAAATTCCTTAAAACAATTAAAGAGAGAGTAGTTGGGTGTGGTGGCACCCACATTTAATCCCAACACTTGCAAGACAGAGACAGGCACACCTCTGTGAGTTCAAGGCATGGTGGCACATGCCTTTAATCCCAGTGCTTGGGAGGCAGAGGAAGACAGATGTCTGTGAATTCAAGGTGTGGTGGCACACACCTTTAATCCCAATACTTGGGAGGCAGAGGCAGGCAGATCTCTGTGAGTTCAAGGACAGCCTGGTCTACAGAGGGAGTTCCAGGACAGCCAAAGATATACAGAGAACCTGTCTCAAAAAGGCAAAAATTAAAAGTAAAATTAAAAGAAATAGAGGTTAAAATAAAGCTACGTAAAAATGAAAAATATACAGAGAGTCTGGATACTGTATGTTATTATGTACTCTTTGAATTGTTTAAAGGCTGAAGAAGGAGCAACAGGTGCTAAAAGATATTTGCTTATAAATGCTGCTGAATTAATCCAAAATAAATATTTTGAAAATACCTTGACTTTAAAAGGTATGTTACTTTGGAGAAGAGGATAGGCTGTGGATTTATTCTGAGTTAAGAAAAATCAGGTTTGATCAAGGAGAACCACCTGAGAAACCTCTGGGAGGAACAGATGGCCCAGATGTCTGAGTTCTATATCCAGAACAGATTCAAGATGCTGCCTGAGATGATCAAGCCTCACAGGATACTCCAGTCAGGACTTGATCATAATTCTAAATTTTCTTTAGGTCCCAATAAGATTATCAGTGCCCCCGAACAGGAGGAAGTAGCCTGGAAAAATCGACTATGGATATTTTCGTTTATTAAAAAAAAAGAGGGGGAAGTGGTGTGGGACAATTGTATTCTGGCAATTATATTTTAAATAAATGCTGATTGGTCAGTAGCTAGGCAGGAAGTACAGGATGGACAAGTAGACAGGAAGTTGGTCAGGAAGTAGCTAGACAGGAAGTATAGGTGGGTCAATGAGAACAGAAGTATTCTGGGAAGAAGGAAACTCTTTTTTGCAGTTGTGAGCCCACCACAGAAGAAGCAAGATGTGACTGCCTAGCTGAAAAAGGTGCCCTGCCATGTGGCTTAAATAGACAAGAATAATGAGTTAATATACGTTATAAGACTTAATACGAAGCCTGAACTAATGGGCCAATCAGTTTATAGTTAACGTAGACCTCTGTGTGATTTCTATGGGACTTAATGACTGTGGGAACTGGGCAGGACAGAAACCTCAGTCAACAGTTTCTCTGTAGTTTTTGGAGCCTCTCCTGGAACCAGCTCTTACTGTAGTCTTGTAGACCAGGCTGGCCTTGAACGCAAAGAGATCCACCTGCCTCTGCATCTCAAGTGCTGGAGTTAAACATGTGTGCCACCATTGCCTGGCCCTCTCTGTAACTTTTAAATGCAGAAACATGGAACTATAAATTTTATACTTTCTTAGTTTTTCTAAAGTTTTGTTAATTCTTGTCATAAATTGAGAAAAACCAAGAATTTTGTAAATTTTCAGTACTTTTCCTCTGATAATTATTTCTTTCCTTTCTACGAATTTTAAGTTTACCTTGCTTCCCAAAGTCAGTGAGGCACATTATTAGTGATTTCTATTTTTGGTATGTGAACTTAGTACTATAACCTTAATTAACATTTTTAGTTTTGTGTTGTACTTGCACTTGTTTCTAATCATTTATCATTTCTCTTTCAATTTATTCACCAAACTTTCCTTATTTAGGCCACACTGTTCACTTGTCTTGCTTTTTATTTTTTCAATTATTTATTTAAATTAATGGAGAGATTTTGCTGCTTCAGTCTAAGAAGATATATGGTTGTAATTTTTCTATATTGACTATGAATTGTTTATGGGCTTCTGTAATAAATCTGGAGAATGTTGCATGTTTTGACGAAAAGAATATATATTATGTTGCTGTTGGATAAAGTGTCCTAAAATGTTTATTAGAAAAATGCTCTAAAATGTTTGTAGATATAGTTGTTATCTAACAGTATGGCTTATTTTAGATATTTCTTTGTTTAACACTCAAATTTGATCTTTGTATTGAGAGACTTGGGGTGTTGTAGTTGAATTCAATTATTATTGAATTGAAGTTTCTTCCTTTAGATGTGATAATATTTGCGTTACATAGTTGGATTGTTATATGGTACATTTATATATATATATATATATATCTTTGTATTTTATTACTGAATCTGTCTTCTCACAAATCTATATTGACCTCCATGTTTTATAGTCTAATTTATCTGATAAGAGTATATATAAGTCCTATTGCTCACCTTAATTTTTATTGCATGACATGCATTTACCCAAGTTTATCACTTTTGTTTATGCTTATTTTTATAATAAAATGAGCTTCATTTACTTGAGTCTTGTTTTTGATACATCTAGACTATGTCTTTTGATTGGTGGATTTAATGCATTTGAATTCAGGACTTTTTATCATAAGGTATGAATTTTCCTCTGTCACTTTTGTGTGATTTGTGCATTCATTGCTGTATTAGTGCTTTTTTTCTATATATTTCAGAGCTTGTAGTTTTATGCCTTTTGATTCTGGAGAAGAAACCATATAGTTTCCTTGTGATCTCAGTCTTTGATTATCAGAAATGCTTGCAAGTGCCTCATTTATCAAACTTAGGGCAATTAATGAAGTAAATTTATGAGCAACTATTGATCAAATCAAGAATTGGGACAATGGTAGACACAATCCTTTTCTCCATGACTCTTGAAATCAATGTAGGAGATTTCTTGGAGTTTGGCAACAGCTATCACACTTGCAGAGGCACAACATAGTACAGAGCTTGCTCGTGATGAAGACATGTGATCTGGGTTTAGCTGTACTGCTAACCATAGACTTAGGGTTTTAAATCACAAAGGAGCTTGTATTAATCCCCTCATTTCTATAACAAAATAGCCAAAAAAAGCAATGTAAGAAAGAATTTATTTTGGTTTCCAGTTGAAGAAGAATTCCATCATAGTGGCAGGAACATGAAATATCTGAACCCATTCCATTCCCTAGTCAGAGGAAGGCACTGATAAATACTTGTGATAAGTCACATTTCTTGTTTCTATACAGTTGAAAATTCAAGCTAAGTAATGGTGCTGTAGACATTCAGTATAGATCTTACTACCTCAATTTACAAAAATCCATCATAAACATCCTCAGAGGATAACATAGCCTAAATCCTTCCTAGACTTGAACAAATGCTTGCCTCCTGGATGATCATGTCAGGTAGACCTCAGTGTTAGCCATCATAGAGCTTTTCCTATGTCCCAGAACTTGTAGCATGGTTAGCAACTTTCATGGAGATTTAGAACCAAAATGATTTTTTGTTGAGCTCACAAGCCATACTAGGGCTTTTTTCACCCACAGCTGTGGTTTCAAGTCCATGGGTCTTCAGGTCCTGTAAGGTAAAATACGTGCTTGTGGTTATGTTATCCATGTTCTTAGAGATATATTCTGTAGGGAAAAGTTCTCTGGATCCTACAGTTTGAATACAGAATGCAGTAGAGCTGAGTGTTTGGTGTGTGTAGTTCTGGAGCCAAAGAAAATTATTTCAATGTACCCAGAATACATAGGCCACAGAAGAAAAACCTGTAGCACTGAGTATCAAATGTCTCAGAGTGGGCTTTCTACTGATCTTCAGGGACACCTGTGGTTTATACTAAGGCACAAGCAGCTGAATTCCTAGGATCATGGGCTGGAAAGGAGAAATTTTCTTTAGATGTCAGTTGAACACAGATTATCCTGAGGGGTAAGTCCACTGGTATTCATGTTTGTGGAACTACAGGTCTTGGTGGAGAACGTTCCACTCCTGATGGGTGGGCATCAATGAAAACAGGACTTCACACAATTATTTTGTGTAGAACTAGTAGTGTGATTTTTTTTTACTGTTTTGGCTCTTTTGGGGGGCCCAACACTCAGTTCCCAAATGAATTACTTGGCTTAGTTATAAATGTTCAGTCTTAACTTGGCTTGTTGCTTGCCAGCTTTTCTTAACATATACAATCCAGTCTACTTTTTTCCTCTGGGATTTTTCCAATCACTTACTTTTGTAAATATTACTCTTACTCTGTGGATTGCTGTGTAGCTGGGTGGCTGGCCACTGATGTCCTCCTTCTTCCCTGGCTACTTCTCTCCTCCCAGATTTCTTCTTCTATATATTCTCTTTGCCTGCCAGCCCTACCTATCCTTTCTTCTGCCTTACTATTGGCTGTTCAAATCTTTGTTAGACCATCAGGTGTTCTAGATGGGCAAAGTATCACAGTTTCATAGAGTTAAACAATTGCACCATAAACAAAAGTAACATAGTATTCCCCAACAATTTCAATTCCAAATTTGTGTGTTAACGATGGGACCTGCAGGGCCAGTTTAGTGGGGCTACTAGGGTTTGTGACTATGTAGCCACATCTGGAATCTGCAGGTCACTGAGGTGGGGAGGAGTTCTACTCAGTGAGGCATGCTCTAAGGCATGCTTTAAATTACCATCTAATTTCATCAGGGGATTTCTATTAACATTTGTGCCAAGATGGTATGTCTTGGTGATGCTTGTAGTATCTTGATTTCTGAGGCCTGGGCTACAGCAAAAATGAACTCCTCTGGTGTTCTTCAGTCACTCTCAGGACAGCGAACTCCTCAAACTGAGTTTGCAGTTTGGAGCAACTGTGGCGTTATCTTGAAATTAGGATGGCCAGCCTGCCACTGTGATTGGACTTCTGCCACTCTGCCTGCTGTTGTAGATTTCTCCCAGCCAGAGTTGAAATGGACAAGGCTTTGGTCTTTGCTGTTGGTCATATCTCTAACCGTGGATGCTTTTCAAGGTTCTGATCATAGTCCTGTTGATATAAAGATGCATCCAGAAGCTAGCTGACTTAGAGAAAAGTAATTTTGTTCATATTTTTAACATATTGAAAAAATAACCTTTCACTTAACACCTGGAGTATGTTACCTTTCAGAAGTATCATTGATTTTTAAATTTACTTTAAAAAAAAACTAAAATTTTAGGATCAAGTAAGATAGTGCATTACAAAGTAGATCTGAGTCTTTTGCAGTAAATTTCACAGAATGGGAGAAAATGAAAAGTTACTTGAGAAGAGGGATGGGTTTTATTTTATGTGCAATTCTCAACATAAGACATACAAGTTTTAACACACCACAAACCACATTTTAATGTTTCCTCTTTCAGAGATAATTTTTAATAGGTTTTGATAGGCTATATAATGCAGTAACATTTTCTGAAGTACTTAATGCATTTTGCAATTTTCTCTGTGTGTAGAATTTAATAAAGAGAAATTTATGAGAAGCGTTGACTCTTAAAGGTGAGTTCAGTGGTTCTGCAGGAATTCTTTTGAGTTTCAATCAAATGCAAACTGATTGAAGCACCTTTTCTGATAAAGCTGCGAGACTCTGCACTTTCCATTCCTTTCAAGCATGCAGCTTTGTCTTCCACTAACTCTACTAAAAGCTTCCAGTTCAATGAATGAACTTCTCCTTTTACTTCACTAAGAAAAGGTCAACTTCTGTTTCACCCTCCAATCACCTCTCACCACTTACAAGCACCGTGATGCGGGGCGAGTTATTGAAAATCCTATTTTACCTTGAGATGCTGGCGTTTGGTCTTTCAAGGCTTCTAATCAGACCTGGCACTTTCCTGTCCCTGCTGATTCTTTCACTGCTGAAATCATTCCTCCTTTCTTCTTGAGTTTAGAGCAGCCTCTGGAGGGCCTTCCCTCTGAATTTTCATGTGTATTTACATGTTAACAGACGAACGCACTTCATAGTTGATTGATCTGGTGATTTGTTACTCTTGGGCGAGATGTGAAAATGTGAGCAGGAAGACTGTAAAATAGTGTGGGATGATGTGGTCTAAGATAACCTTAGTGCCTTGTTGATTGAGAATCAAATGATGTTGAAAATATTTTAAAATAATGCCCATGCAAGAGGTTTTTAGAAATAGTTAATGTGTTATAACTGTCATTTTAAAATGCTAAAGTTAGGAAAACTGTCACATTACCGTATAATATATACGGACTGTGTACACACAGAAGTCATTAGCATGTATGCAAAGAATAGCTTTCTGTTCAAAATTAGCTTTGGGGTGGCATGTTGCTGCATGAAATAAATTTTATGTATCCACTGTTGTGACAATTTGAATGTTTATTTCTTTGTAGCTTAGGCAACAGTGACACTAACAACAGTTAGGTAGGAGCTGTCCAAGTTGAGCATAAGATGTCTGCTTGTACAAAACACTTATTATTCCCAGTAATCGGCACACATTTTGAGATATTGCTGCTGATTGTTAGCAGCGGTTTACAGCTCTGGGCATGGACATCGAGCAGCCTTATGGATGCTTTCAGATGACCTTAATTTCCAGGATGAAACATTTTTAAAATAGCCTGAACATCAGGATTAAGTATTTGAGATGTGCAGTCCAAGAGTTAAAGTAGCACTGAGTTATGTTGAATCCTAAAACTATAAAAATCATTCATAATATAAATAGTTTATGTCCTTTGACTTTATCAGCAACCTTTCTGTCATGTACTCTGCATGGAATTTTGAGTTTTGTAGGAGGCACACATAACTCATGTCAAAGGACAAGCTTTGGTGTTTGGTTTCCACCTTTGGTTTCTTGATATCTAATGTCTTCATGTAAATAAAGCAGAAATGCAAAAATGAAGGCAATAGAGGTGTGAAGCACATTCATTAGAAATACGCTTCGGAGGCTTCAGGTCTCGTCATGACTGACTGGGGTGGTAAGTTTGCCAGTAATTTGCTCAGTATCTCAATTTATTATTAAAACATTTCCTGTCATGATGTCATAGTTTATGCAAACTTTGCTAGAAAGTGCTATCATCTATCTATCTATCTATCTATCTATCTATCTATCTATCTATCTATCTATCTATCATCTATATATTCATCCTTTGTTCTAGTACAATCCCACAAATAAGATGCTTTCTTATGGGGAAAATCCAGAACAGTAGAGTTCAATAGCATGTTATAATCCGTTCTTGTCTCAGTAAGAATGAGATGCTCTGACTTCCCAAGTGGTATTGTTCTTCAAGAGAGTTCTGAGGTTTTACAATTGATTGCAAACTAGTAATAGTTAACTAGTAATGGGCAGTTAGGAGATATTTCATAGTCAAATTGATACAATTGACACCTGAGGATTTAGTTTCTAGTCCAGCTTTGCTACTCATTGGCTCATGTAGCTGTGGGATTCGTTTGAAGTTTCATCACTTCTAAATCAAAAGACTATATTTAGTGAGTGAGACTATTCTCCCAGCTGGATGCCAGGGAACATGTCCCCGTGGTGACAGAAATAAAAAAGCAAGATTGAATGCAAACTCTCATGTAAGGCTTAACTTTTAATTGAAAGTAAAGAGGTTGGATTCCTATAAGAATCTGGGGTTCTTTAGTTATGAAGAAAGCACTGCCATTATCCTGTTTCCCTTCCTCTTCTTCCTATTTCTATTTCTAGTCTTCCCGTTAAATTGACTCCTCATTGTTTAAGAAGACTTTTGCTGCCCACATGTGAACATATTTTTCACTCAAGCATCGGCCAGCTTGTTATTGGGACATCATAGCCGTTTCCTGTACCTGGTGATTTTTATCTTTTGTGATCAGATGAAAGCAGAAAGGACAGGAATGCTGGGTACACTGTTAATAAGGAAGGAAAGGATCTCTGTGGGTAATAGGCTTCATATGGATGTAGAGCTTGGAGATTTATCTTGCTCTAGGAGTTTCCATCTGTCGTTTCTTTCAAGATTTTCTCTTTAAATGTAGGAGTACTTCAAGAACTGCCTCAATGGCGATTGAAGACTGTTGACTCTACCTGCTGGAAAGATAGAAATCTTTAGGTGTGTCTTCTCAAGGGGGCAAGATTTATGTGTAGACTGTCTGACTATGATGATTTAAAAACTATGAACTTGGAAGAGACTGAGTCTCAAAGACACAAAATAACCATGTTATACACACCCAGACCAAAAGTTAAGAAGAGAGAGATAGGATTAAAAGTGTGGAAAGTGGGGCAAAGTTTAGAATATTGGGAGTGTTTGATCAGAGGCAAACGTGATGTCCTGGCTTTTAAAACTGAATGTCATAGGTTTTTGAACTTCCAGATGCCTTGCCAAAGTTAGTATGGATGCTTCACTACCAAGTGGAGCTTGCAGCCATTACTTTTTGGCCGTTTTGAACACCCCTGTGCCATTGGTTGTGGATAATAATATACCAGATTTTTTTTTTCCATACATTGTTTTGTTTTATTTTTTCCATTCAAGAACATAATTAAAGATAAAGAAAAATTTTTTTCCTTTCTTCCCCTTCTCCCGGTCCCCTCCCACTACCCCCCACCCCTCCTCCCTCCCCCTTCTTCCTTGAAAGAGGGCATGGTGCCCTGCCCTGTTGGAAGTCCAAGGCCCACCCCCATCCCT
>PVIU01008919.1:0-79656 GCA_004026605.1 Ondatra zibethicus | reverse complement strand
ATCCTCAGACTGCATCCTCAGACTGCCTCCTCAGACTGCATCCTCAGACTGCCTCCTCAGACTGTATCCTCAGACTGCATCCTCAGACTGCCTCCTCAGATTGCATCCTCAGACTGCATCCTCAGACTGCACTGAGCTCTTGTCTTATATTCCTCTCTCGGTCCAGTCATATTCCTTCCTGTCTCCACCTCCCTAGTGCTGGGATTAAAGGTGTGGGACTCCCAAACACTGGGATTAAAGGCATGAGCTGCCACCTCCGGGCCTCTAGTGGCTTAGGACTGCACTCTGATCTTCAGGCAAGTTTTATTTGTTAAAACACACAAAAAAATCACTATGCCACCCACTCTTTGCTCTTACCGCAGCTGCTGTTGCATGCTCAAAACTGGATTTGGTTACCACGTCACCATGCATTGGTGAGGGGTCCTTGAGGCCCCTGTCCCCACTGAGGGATTGCAGGCACTTAATGGGATGGTAGGGGAGGGCAAATAATTTTCTCTAGTGATGTTACCACTGACGTGTTGTCCGTACTCCAGTAGATAACCCTCAACTCAACTCGCGCCCATTCGAGCAACCACAAGGAAACAGCAGCGGGCCAAAGGAAATTTAAAAAGGAAGGAGGGGTTTCAGCGGAAGGGAGGTGGGTGATGGGAAAAGAGAGGGCAATAGGGGGTAAAAATGCCCCAAATTCAGTTTATGCATATATGTAGCTGTCAAAGAATTAGAAAAAGTCAAAAGTGTTAAGTCTTCATGTCCAAGCCTTTCTCATTTGCTGTCTCTCATGCTGTTCTGGTTTTATTCCAGTTTGCTCTAAGAAGATAAAGAATTATTATTTTTGCCCTTGTTAAGACTTGATTTATTTGCCAAAGTGTGATTTTTGGAGGAAGTTTGTCCACCCACTGAGAAGAACGCTAGTTCTCTGTCAGGCGGAAGTTTTGGTGTGTCTTCTAACTTAATTTGATCTACAGTGAAGGTTAAACCTGAAGTTTCTCTTTTTCTGTTTTTTGTTTTTTTGTCTGCATGTTGATAAGAGTATGGTCTTCAAATTTCCCATCATCCTTGCATCTGACCTGCCTATTCCTTTACAGACAATCATCTTTCTTTTATGGACTTGAGAGAACTGACATTCAGGGCACATTTATATTGACAGTCACTATGTCTTTTTGATGAATTGTTCCCTTTATTGCTTCTACATTTGCTTTATGGTAACTTTTCAGGATATGTATTATCTAGAACACACATGTGCACGTGCGTGAATGCATAAACATGAACCCACACCCCCCACATGCACCCATACACATGCATGCACTCACACACACGCACACACTCACACACACCATGCATGCACGCACGTGCACACATGCACACATACACGCAGGCACACACTCATACACATGCACACACACGCACAAGCACATAGCACTGCAGCTCACATACTCCACCTCCTCATTACATTGTTTCACGCTTCCTTTCCTTTCCCTTTCTGTGTTTATCAGGGCACGGTGTACTCTTCCCCCATTCCACCCTCAGGGAATAGTTACCTTTACGGTTTTTATTTATTTTTATTAAATTAAGTTTGCCAGCCTGCATCATTTGATATTAAAGAGTATCCACTGACCGCCCTTTGAGACAAGGTCCTATCTTGTAGCCCAAGCTGGCCTGGAACCCATGTCTCTTGTGCCTTGGCCTTCTGAGTGCCGGGATTATAGCCTTGCACCATTCCACCCAATTTTGGCTTTAGGGATCTTTTGCATTCTGGACGTCCAGATCTGTCACTGTGATGTCACACAGAGAGGCTTTGCTTCTGGTTCTGTCTGGCTCTAACTGTCCTTTGCATAATATTTCTTTATGTGTTTCTAATTTCCTGCTGTAATTTAGTTGACCAGGTCTTCAGCTTCTTGTAGCTCCTGGTTGTTCATATCAGAGTCCCCATACTGCTCTCTGAATGCAGAAACTCAGGGACCTTGCTTTAGTCTACGGCATGAGTTTTTCTGTTTGAACTAGTCTGTTGATGGTGCCTTCCACTGCATTTTTTATTTGATCCTTTTTTTTTCTTTTGTTGTCAAGATTTTCATTTGACTCTCTGCCCCAAATCTCAATTTCTTTGCATTTAGAAAATTTATTATCATGGAAATTGCTGATTTTTTTAAATCAAGATTTCCTTCCTTCCTCCCTCCCTCTCTCCCTCCTTCCCTCCCTCTCTCTTTCTTTCTTCCTTTCTTTCTTTTTTTCAAGACAGGGTTTCTCTGTAGCTCTGGAGCCTGTCCTGGAACTAGCTCTGTAGACCAGGCTGGCCTTGAACTCACAGAGACCTGCCTGCCTCTGCCTTCCAAGTGCTGGGATTAAAGGCGTGCGCCACCACCATTGCCCGGCTGAGATTCTTGTTCTTGTGTTGAAATTTAGAGCCAGCAAAGTTGACATAAGCTGGGTTGCATGAAGAGCAGCTCTTTGCTAGTAAACATTTCACAGTTGCCCTGGGGGAGGTTTGGTCCTCGCTTGTAAAGGCCACTATTTGTAGCAGCCAACAGGAAGTCACTGGATCTGAAGAAGGGAGGAAAAAATGAATGCAAGTCAGCCTTGGGATTGGTTGCCTCTGGCACACTGCTGATTTAGAGCTGATGGATGTGCCTGATGCTGCTCTCTAAATTTAAGGGTAAACATTTGAAGATATTACAGTTTCCTTGATCCAAATATGTCTCCCTTGGGCGCTTTTTAATAGTTCTTTCTTTGGCGGGTGTGAGTTCTAGTCTATGGAACCAAGTATTCACTTTATGAATTCTTTCTTTAGATCATGTAAATATAATCGTACTTGGCTAAGATAAAAAAGTAACTATTATGGCACAGCACATAGTTTCATAGTTTTAAAAACGCATTTACATGTCTCAAAATGATCCTAGGTGTGCAATTCGATTGGCGAGTGTCATTGTACTGGTGGCTACACACCTCCAAACTGTGCAACGCTTGGCCGAGCTTCCCTGAGGCTTAACCAACTTGGCAAGTATTTATGTCTTTAAAAAGCCATTGGGAAAAGGTTATGAAACCACCCAGTTCCATTCAAATGAAGCCACATTTTGCTACCTGAAAAGAGACTTACAGTATTGGAATCAAAAGGCAGTTAGACTTTTCTCAAATAATGGGACCAAATGTGGGCCCCAAATGGTGAGAAACCTGCTCACCATTTCTGTCAAATGTGTGTGAGGCCAGGCAGGTGTCATGGGCTGTCTGTCTCTTTATGCTGCCGTATCTGTCATGGGGGGGGGTGTTTCCACGACAGCCTTTGGTGTCTGTCGTTTATGAACCTATTAGATTTGAAAGTAGTTCTGGAACTCTCTCTCTCTCTGAGAGTTTCTTGAGTCAGGGTTTCTCTGTGTAGCCCTGGCTGTCCTAGAACTCACTCTGTAGACCAGGCTGGCCTCGAACTCCCAGAGATCCACCTGCCTCTGCCTCCTGAGTGCTGGGAATAAAGGTGTGCTCTCACACACCCAGCTGGAACTCTCTGTTTTAGAAACGGAAAATGCTTTTTATCTTAACACAGTATATGCAATGGTTCCCCCTCCCCCCATCCCTCCTAGATCCTCCCCATTTTCCCCACCCACCCACTTGCACTTTCTGCTTGAACTCTTAGGATCTGCCCGGCTCGGGTCGGCACTCTCAGCAAGGGACGGAGTCAAGGTTCTCCATTTTAATCTCATGGCCCTGTAGGTAGAGTCACAATCTCGTTTATATAAATACAGCCCTAAGGTGAGAAGCCAGTCATCTCTTACCTGCGAAGGAGGTGACAGACAAGCACAATGAGATCTGTTAAGAGCCCTGAAACAAGCCCAAGTTGGGTAGCCTTATTGTGATCAACCTGCCCTTCGCATCACTGGTTTCAGGTCCTCACAGGGTTACAATGGGGCTTTACTGTAATTGCCAGCATGCCTGGGAGCCTCTGAAACGTTGTTTCTGTGCTTTAAGGAAGGCTTAAGATGCAGCTTCAAATATTGTGGCACTAAAGTTAGTTTTCCATGTTCCTTGATTGGAAAAGAAAAGAAAATTGTTTTAACGAATTTGTCACAATTGGAATGGAAATCTCACCGTTTAAAATTTAACATACCTTTTATTTTTAGATCTGACCAAGGAAGGACCATCCAAGAACACAGAAAAGAAGTGGCTTCTAAGTTTGTACATTGTTTTAATTATTCTCACCTCAGCAGCCCTCGTAACCATAGCGTGGAAAGGCATGAAGCAGCGGCTTTTCAAGGAAGAGGAATTCCTGAGTAGCGAGTAAATTTCATTTTCACTCCGAAGTTAAATTTCAGTAGCATAAGGACTTTGGGCACCATATCATCAATTTCAATGGATTGTGTGAGGCTTTTGTGAAAATCCTAGTTGGCGAGCCCTTTGGCAAAGATTTAGGAATGTGGTTATTGTCTATCTAACCACAGTGTGAACTGAGCCATCCTCCTGTGTCTGCCCCAGTAGACAAGGTTACAGGTGTGCTTGGCTTTCTGCGTGGGCGTTGAGGATCTGAATTCTCGTTCTCATGTTCGTTTGTACAGCTGTGCACCTCCTCATGCTGCCCTGAAAATTGCAGACACTTGCTCAGATGTGATAGCATCTGCATATCATATAAGATATTTACTCCAAGTGTTGAAAACTTGGTTTGTTTATGGCATGTTTTCCAAAGACTTTTAAGCTGGCTGTGTTCTGCATTTGAGTGCTCAGTGGCACCATAACATCAAGTTTGCTAAGCCCCCTTTTTATCTCTTGCTGACTGCTTGCACATTAGAGGATACCCCAAGTTCAAGTTTGTCTCAGACTGGAAGTTATATATTAAAGTATTGGAGAATACTTTAATCAACAAGAGGTGTAGTTTTAGATCCTGATTTCAATTCTTTTAGAATGCCTCAGAGCAGGATTTCTGGATGGGATGTTGGTGGTTGTGTTGCTAGTTTCCAGGGAAACCGTTTTCCAGAGCAGCTGTCTCAGGTCCTGATTTGCATCCTCACAAGCACCCCGTTTTCATTTCCCACTCTCAGCTTCTCAGCTTCTCACCTTCTCTGTAGCCATCCTAACAGAAGCGGGTTTGTGTTACCGAAAACTTGTGTATCTTCTTTAGAAAAAGACTTGTTCAAGTCCTTCGGGCACATTTTATTTTATTTTATTTTGAGTTGGGGTCTCACTATGTCACCCTGGCTGACCCAGAACTCTCTGTAGTTATAGATCAGGCCAGCCTTGAAGTCACAGAGATCTGATTGCCTCTGCCTCCTAAGTGATGGCATAAAGCCTTCAGCCATATTTTAATTAAGCATTTGTTGTTCCTGAGCAGCATGGGTTTCTTGTACACTTTGGATCTGTATTAGGATATTGATTCCTTATCGCCTAAGTGCTTTGCCAGCATCTGAGGTGCTTTGTGGCCTTTTTGTGTGCTGATTGTTTTCCTTCTGTGTGAATGATTGCCAAGTCTAAGGTGAGACACACGCCATCTCGTGCTTTCCTTGGGGGGAGTTCTTAGTAAAGCTTTTTCTTTAATCGATTCTGAGTTAATTTTGTGTGGTGTTGGAGGAGGGCCCAGTTCTACTGTTATGTGCTTCATTATCCTGTTTCCCAGCACTATATATGGAGGACACTGTTACTCACCCACTGTGTGCTTGGTGGGCTGACTGTGTGGGGTTTCCTTCTGCACTCTATGCCATTCCACTGGCTTGTGCATCCATTTTTACAATGCACCTTGTCCCATAAACTCGAAATCAGGAAAATCAATCAGGGCTTCTAGTCTTGTTCATTTGAGTTGGGATTGCATTGTTGATTTGGAGTCTTTGCTGGTTCCCTCTGAACATTAGGGTTGTTGTTTTTGATTCTGTGAAAAATGCCAAGAGAATTTTTTTTTGACTATGTTACAGACTGTTGTGAGCTGCCACGTGGGTGCTGGGACTCAAATTTGAGTCTTCCAAAGAGGCTGAGCCATCTCTCCGGACTCTAGTGTGGACATTTTAACAGTACTGGCTCTTTTGACCCACACATTGAAAGAGCTTCCTGCTATTCCTGTCCTCAACCTTTCCCAGCATTGCTCTGTAATTTTTGGTGGTGTGTAGATTCTAGTTAGGTTTATTCCTCAATATTTTCTCTTTATTGAGGCTGTGTAGATGAGATTGTTTTCATAAATTTCTTTTTTTAGAGAGTTAAATAGGGAATTATAACTGATTTTTGTGTTCTTCAATTTTTTTTTAAATTGAGCTTATTCTTAGAGTTTCTTTCCTTCTCTTAAAGACAAGGTTTTTGTCACATGGCTCTGGATGGCTTCACATTCATGACCTTTCTGCTTCCATCTCCTGAGATCTAGAGTTATAGGTATGTCCCACCCTGCCACGTCAAGCTTGCTTCAGTGGAGGCTTTTGGCATTTTAAACATACAATAGCAGGTCAGTTTCTTCATCCTCTGCAACATGGATGCCATGTTCTTGCTCTTCCTCTTTGGCCCCAAGGCTACACCATCTTGGAGAATGATCACTGTTGTTTTCTTCCTGATATGATAGAAAAAGATGAAAGCTTTGCACCAAGTATAATAGTATAATAGCTGCGGGCTTGTAACTCATGGCTTCTATTGTGTTGGGAAGCTTTCCTTGTGTACTTAATTGTTGAAATAATTTTTTTGAATCATAAACAGTTGTTGAATTTTATGAGATATTTTTTCTTGCACGTGCTGAACCACCTTTACCTTTCATGGATAAATCCCACTTGCTCATCGTATATAAGACCTTTCTCGTGTTCTGGTAGCTTCCGTTTAGCATTCACATCTGTGGTAGCCAATGACTTTGGTCTGTAATTTTCTTTTCTTGCCATTTCTTTGTCTAGTGTGACATCAGGATAATGTTGGTGTAAAATGACTTGGTGTTTTGGTAGAGTTTGGGAAGGATTTGTAGTAGTATTTTTTTTTTTTTGAGATGGGATTTCTCTGTGCAACAGCATGAGTTGTCCTGGAACCCGCTTTGTAGACCAGTCTGGCCTTGAACTCACAGAGATCCTCCTGTCTCTGTCTCCCAAGTGCTGGGATTAAAGGAGTGCGCCACCACGCCTGGCTCAACTTGTACAGTTTGATAGAGCCAGGTGTTGTGCAGATGTTTGAAACTGTCACTCATGCTTCCTTCTTGAAGCCCTTCCACGGTTCTTTCCTCCAATAGTCTTAGAACTTAAGGTCTCACACACAGGTTTTGATGTATTTTGAGTTGGTTTCTGCACTGGGTGGGAAGCAGGTATCTAAGTGCAATCTTCTGCAAGCATTAACCTGGTTTTCCCAGTTTCATTTTGTAGAGAAGCCATTTTTTTCACGCCCTAGACTTTTGTCCCGGAAATAGGACTGTTGGGTAACATGGTCATAAATGTTTAGCTACTAAAGAAAGAGCCAAACCCAAATCAGCATCTTCCTCTTGCCTCAGGACCATCTGTGAGCCCTGCTTTGTCTGCACCTTCGCCAGCAGGTGGGGCCCTGCAACATACTAGTGCACACTGGTACCACAATGTGGTTTTATTTGCACGTTTCTCATGAGTAATATGCTGACAGTTATTTCATTATCTATTATCTGTACATATTCTTTGGAGAAATGGCTCTTCACATCCTACACCCATTTTAGCTAGGATATTTGCCATTTCGTTATTCAATTATTTGTCTCTGGGCCACTTGTGAGATAGATTGATTTCTATCTGAGTTCTCTTCATATATTCCAGATGTAAGTCCTCCACCAAGCATTTAATCTGTGAGTGTGCTTCCCCAGCCAAGGCTTGCCTTCTAACTCTCTTAGCAATTGTGCAGAAAGTATGTCCTAAACTTGATGAAATTCAGTGAGTCAGTTTGCTCTTTTGTAGGCCATGATTTGGGTTTTGGATGTAGGAAACAAGAGCCCAACGTAAGTTTACAAAGGCTTCTCCTGAATGTTCCAGAGTTTTCGGTTTTACAGTTAGGTGCGTATTGAGCTTGGATTGAGTTTGATATGGCTGAGAGGGCTGAAGCTGCTTCTGTGGAGGACCATTGTTCCCAGGCTTTGTTAAACAGCATCTCTGTAGTCACAGACAATGGGTGCTGGCCTTAAACAATTCTGTCCCTCTCAGTGCCTGAGAAGAATGCTACTGTCTATCCGAGTTGTGAGATGATCGATAATTCAATGTCCCCATGGGAGCAAAAGAAAATTCTCATGTATTTGTTCTGAGTGAACATGTTTACTCTGCCCGAGCAGCTGTCTCAGGCAGAGTAATTATATGCTTTGTGTTTAGAGGAGACAGCAGAAAGGGCTGGGATCAGCACTGGCTTGACACAGGCCTCAATAGCTCTTGGGCGTCTCCTTTCTGGTCTGACTTCCTTGCCTGTGACCACTTGGTTCCCTGTATGCCTACACTTCCAATTCTCTCTCTCTCTCTCTCTCTCTCTCTCTCTCTCTCTCTCTCTCTCTCTCTCTCTCACACACACACACACACACACACACAGCCAAAACTGTAAGGAGAAGTGAAAAAGCAAACCCAGGAATTTTGTGCTCTCCTTATTGCACTGTGTGAGGTTTGTGTTTTTCTACGGCTGATGTATGTAGAAAGATTGATGCATCATTCAAGAGGCTGAGGGTGTAGCTTGCTGGCAGAGCACTTGCTCACCTGACAGAAGGTCCTATATTTCGTTTCGACTACCATTAAAAAACTTATCTTTATTCAGATCCCATCGTGTTTTATTTTACTTATTGGTAACTGGTCTTGTAAAAGAGATAATACTGCTTATACAAGAGTCCAATTTTTATTCATAAAGTTAAGATTTTTTGTCTTTTTACTACTGATTAACACGTCATTTTCTACTTCTTTGTAGAACCAAATCAGAAGGTAACACTCACACCTACACCAGCAGGTGAGTCCATTAAAAGATGGCATAGAGAAACATGTTGAAAATGAACAATAAGTTAATGATAAACCATAATGAAATTTTAGACATCTTAACTTCAGCTGGTAAGTTATTAAAAAACCAGACTAATAATATGTAATAGTTTTACTTTTAATAAGTCCTTCATTTATTTACTAATGCATTAGCATGAGGTAAACGCCGATGCCTTTTTCTCTTATGCTCTTTCTACTTACCCTTCCAGCTGGTCCCCGAGTTTTAGAGCAGGCTGTGGGAACCTCTTGTTTAGGGCTGCACACTCAGTGGTCGCTTTCTCAGCAGCTTGAGCAGCCGCATGTTTCTTCATGCACCATTGTTTGTTACCAAGAGGGGCTTCTCTGATCACGACCAGGTGTAACACTTATCTACGGGTATAATAGAAAAAATATTTAGAAGGCCACATGGAACCATGACAATTTAGCTAAACAATAGTAAGTTTGAGTTCATGGGCCCAAGATCTCCTCATCATGAATTTTTTTTTTTTGGACTGGGTTTGTAGTGCCAGACATGAATTTACTTTGGTGGAACAGGTCTCAAATCCAAACAAAGAAAGAGAGGCTGGTTACCCTTGCAACAATCTTGCTACTATTGCACCAGCAGGTATGTCTTGTCTGGAGCTCGGATCCTGTAGTTGGTAGGGTTCACAGTAGCCTGTATAGAACCCTCTAGCACTCTGAGAGCTCAGTTACATTTTGATTTCTTGCAGCCAAGGTGTTTAGTGTCTTTAGCAATATGGCTTTATTACGTAGTTATGGTGGGCAACCTAGTGGAGTGACAATATCTTGAACCCTTTTGGAAGGCTCTTGGGTATTTCTGTCCAACAACTCAAGGAAGTACATCACCTGGCATTGGGGTTTTTGTTTAATAACCCAAGGGTTTCAGGAGTAGTTGTATCTAACATGTGGGATACCCCTTCTTATGCATAGAATCCTATTATTTGCAAGCAGGGATGTTTTTACTCCCCCTTGCCACATTTATATATCTTTCATGGTCTTTATTGCTCTAAGGTGGTTTAAGCCCTATATTGAATATAGTGGAGAGAATGGGCATCTTTGTTTTGTTCCTGATGGTAGTGGGGATGCTTTGACCTTTTCTCCATGTATCATGATGCTGACTATGGGCTTTTCACACATAGACTCTGTTATGTTTAGGTATGCTTCCCCCATCTCTAGCTTCTCTATGACTTTTATAATGAAGGAAGTTAGATTTTGTCAAAGACCTTTTCACACCTGTTGAATTAATCATTTGACTTCAGTTCATTTATGTGACGAGTTACATTTGTTGATTTATTTTTGTTGCACATCTCTGAGTCTCTGAAACAAAGCCAAATTGGTCACGATGAATGATCCTTTTCATGTGATTTCTAATATTCAGTTTACAAATATATTTTTGAGAAATTTTGCATCTATATTCATAAAAGCTATAAGACTATTCTTCACTTTTTTGTGTCTTTTTTTTTCCCCCGAGACAGGGTTTCTCTGTAGCTTTGGAGCCTGTCCTGGAACTAGCTCTTGTAGACCAGGCTGGTCTCGAACTCACAAAGATCCACTTCTCTCTGCCTCCCGAGTGCTGGGATTAAAGGCATGTGCCACCACTGCCTGGCTACTTTTTTGTGTCTTTATCTGAGTTTTGGTATCAGGCTAATCCTGGATTGGTAAAATAAGCTTAGAAGCATTCCTTCATTTTCTGGTTTATGTAATAATTTGAGTACTACTGTTGATAATTTTTCATTAAAGGTCTGATAGAAATCCACAGTGAATCCTTTGGGGCCCGGACTTTTTTTTTTTAGTTGTCATTATTGCTTTTGTCTTGTTGCTTGTTGCATTTCTTTCACCTTGGTTTAATTTTGGTAGGTCATATAAGTCTAGAAGAATCATCCTTTTCTGTTTTTATATTTTTTTCAATTTAGAATTTTTTGTGTGTGTCGTTATGGTTTTCTGAATTGCATTGATGTCTATTATAATGGCTTACCTGTAACCTCTGATTTTACTAATTTGCTTTGTTTCTTTTTTTTGGTTTGGTTAAGGTAGCAGTTCTCAACCTACGGGTCATGACCCCTTTGGGGTCACATACAAGATATCCTGCATACCAGATATTTACATTATGATTCATAATAGCAGCAAAATTACAGTTATGTAGTAGCAACAAAATAATTTTATGGTTGGGGGGGTCACCACAACATGAGGAACTGTATTAAAGGGCTGTAGCATTAGAAGAAGCATGGGTTGAAGGGTTGCTAATTTTATCTTTCAAAGAACCAACTTCTTGTTGCATTGCTGTTTTTAAAATACCTCTTTTATTAATGTTTGCTCTGATCTTTATTATTTCTCCTTTCCTATACTTTGGGATTTAGTTGACTCTTGCTTTTCTTGAGGTCCTAAGGCACACCCTTAAGTTATCTATCTGGGTTTTCTAAATGTTTTGGATCTACCTAGGCCATGAAAGCTGAAAACTTTCCCCGAGGGCTGCCCCCATTGTATGGGGTTTGCGATGTGCTTTCACTTTCATTCATTTTGACTTCTTCAGTGATCAGTTCATCATTTGCCCGTGGACTTTTCAGTCTCAGCAACTATGCACATTTTCCGTGGTATTAGTCATTCTTGAATCCAGTTTTATTTATTTTTTTTATCATTTTTTAGATTTTGAGAACTTCATATCTGAGCTTCCTCTACGTCACTCCTGGTTCTTCCTTCCCCCTCCAACTCCTCCTTTGCTCCCTTCCTAAATTTCTTGTTCTCCTCTTTAATTATCATTAATGTTTGGTTGTCTAGTAAACATGTGTATATATGTATATAGCATACATGTCTACATAGCTTACATAGCCTTCTGAGTCCATCCAGCTGTTTTGTATGCACATGAGTTCCAGGGCTGACCCCGTTGGGTTGGACAATGAACGTGGGAGTGGAAGTTTGACCCTGGAGGAAACTTCTCTCCCTGTCTCAGCAGTCATTGACCGCTTTTAGCTCTTCACCATAGGGTGGGACCATGTGGGACTTCCCCTGTATGTTTTGGTACGTCACTGATATCATTATGCCAGTCTTTTTCAGACAACCATGTTGTTGAGATTGTATGGGTACAATTTTTCTCTGTTATATCTCGGGGACACTAACACCAGGATTCTGCCCCTTCTACAACTTGCCCCGAGCCTTAGGTCTAAGGGCTGTGTTGTAGGTGTATTGGTTGGGCACCCCACAATCACTAGTTCTCTGCATTTTGTCCGGTTGTCGATCTTTTCAGTCATCTTCGTCTGCTGCAAAAAGAAGCTGCTGAGATGAGGGGTGAGACAAGCTACACTTATCTGTCAGTCTCGGATAGGTATTTAGAAAACAGAAATTCACTGGTTTGGCAACCTGGCAGTGGTCAGCCTTTCTCTCCGGTCAGATTTACAGTGCCAGGCATGATAATTCCCTCCCATCGAGCAGGCCTTCTGTTCAATTAGACAGCTGTTAGTTGCCCCCATAAAAGCACCGCTATTGCACCATTGTGGATATGCTGCTGGTCTAATCATCACTGTAGTTCGTAGGCTTTGCAGCTGGGTAACGCTAATGGTTACCCCACCCCACAAAGCTTGCAAAGTTCCTTCCACTACCGTGAGAGCTGCTCCTTGCAGAGGAGGCTGCCCTGCCATTTCCAGCTCAACTCCTCCAAGTCTTGTGTCCAAATTATGTTGTGTCTTCACCAATAGGGACTTAGCTTCCAGTTCTGGGAAGCAGCAAAGTACAATGGCAATGACCTCTATTCTTCTGGGGGGGGTCTCTTTATATATATTTTATTGACCTCTACATTTTTCTCTGCTCCCCTCCCTGTCTCTCTCCTCCTCTTCAACCCTCTCTCAAGGTCCCCATGCTCTCAGTTTACTCAGGAAATCTTGTCTTTTTCTACTTCCTTCTGGTGGTCTCTTAAACTTCCTTGAATGACACCTTGAGAGGATTTTTTTTTCTGGTGCCTGGTACTGGGGGCTTTGTTAGGCAGATTATAGATTTTGGGTGATCCTTATCATCCCACTGGCATACCTTTATTGAAAGTATATATCCATTTATACACATACATATTGTGCTGACTAGTTTTTACGTCAACAACACAAGCAAGAGTTATCTGAGAGGAGGGAGCCTCAATTGTGAAAATGCCTTCATAAGATTAGGCTTTAGCAAGCCCATATGACATTTTCTTAATTAGTGATTGATGGAGGGAGGGCCCAGTCCACTGTGGGTGCTACAAGAAAGCAGACTGAGCAAGCCATGAGGAGCAAGCCAGTAAGCAGCACCCCTCCATCATCTCTGCATCAGCTCCTGCCTCCAGGGTCCTATCCTGTTTGAGTTCCTGCTCTGACTTCCTTTGATAATGAACAGTGATGGGGAAGTGGAAGCCAAATAAACTTGCTTTGTGGTCATGGTGTTTTGTCACAGCAATAGAAACCATAAGTAAGAAACACATAAATATTACATGTAAATTTAAACAGACAGTTTTTATTAGTTATTTTATTAATTCCCGGTATCTTTTCAAGCATCTTTAGTGTTATTCTCCTTCCTCCTACCCCAAGTCAAAGCCCCACCCCTGTTTTTTCCATTCACCCCATTCATAGAACCTGTGTCCTGCCATTATCCTCTGCCTAACCCCACTTGATCCCCTTTTATATTCCTGGTTTCTGAAGTTACTTCAGAGCCCATTGGTTCTCAGCCTGCCTAATGCTGTGCCCTCTAATACAGTTCCTCATGTTGTGGTGACCCCCAACCATAAATTAAATAATTTTAATTCCTTGCCTCTTTATAGCTGTACCTTGCTAGTGTTATGATTGTAATAGAAATATCTCTGTTTTTTGATGGTCTTAGGTGACTCTGTGAAAGGGTTGTTCGATACCCAGGGGTCGTGATCCCTGGGTTGAGACTGTTCTTCTAGGCTATACAGTGAAATACATATTTAGAGTTAGAATCCAAATAGAGAACACATGGTATTTGTCTTTCTGGAAGTTTTGCATGAATAGAATGAAAGGCAGGAATTTTCCTCCCAGTTCAGTCTACTAGATTACCCTGAAGTAGATGTAGATTTAGATCCCAACTTGTAGCAATTCACATAGGAAGCCAATAGAAAGATTAGTTAGAGCAGTGGTTCTCAACCCATGGGTTACAGCTCACTTGGGGATAGCATATCAGATATCCTGCATATTAGATATTTGCATTACAATTCATAATGATAGCAAAATGAAAGTTATGAAATAGCAATGAAATAGTTTTATGGCCAGGGGTCACCACAGCATGAGGAACTGTATTATAGGGCATGGCATTAGGAAGGTTGCAAACCAGTGCCTTAGAGTCTGAAAGGGCAGGACTTAGCAATATAGAGTCAGATTTATATTTTGTGTTTAGAAGTGATAAGAAACAGCAGGCCTCTGTTGTCAGCACCCCTTCCTCCGACAGAGCTGAAGGTTTGTTGCATGTGTTACACTTAGTATGCCAGTGAACAACAGTGCTACTCACACATTCTATGTGTTTAGAGCTAGCCTGGGTATAGTATGCATGGTCTGTTCTGCATTTTCAACGTCAGTTGATTTATCGACACTTTCAGATGTAATTTTAATTTTTATTTAGGTCCACATTAGAATATAGTACCCAGCCACAAACCATCAGATAAACATTTGGGAAGTGTTACTTGTAAGGAAGTAAGTTATAAACTTATGATGAAAAAGTTACAGTTTGCAAACAATTGCTCAGTGTGTTTTTGAGTAGCTGCAGTTGATAAAATACATTTTGTCAAAAAATACAAAACAATATTTGTCAATCTAGGAACAAGTACTAATTAACTGACCTTTCTTTAGTTGGCTAAACCTTATTTGAATGCCTACTCTTGTAATATATAGGCCCAATACTATTGTATTAGTTAGCATTTCTATTGCTGTGAAGAGACACCATGACCATGGCAACTCATATAAAGGAAAACACTTAATGGGGTGGCTTACAGTTTCAGAGTTTAGTCCATTACCATCATGGTGTGACATAGCAGCATGAAGGCATACATGGTCCTAGAGAGGCAGTTGAGAGTCCTATATCTTCAATATGTCAACAGGAAGTGAACTGAGACATTGAGAGGTATCTTGAGCATATGAGACCTCAAAGCCCATCCCCACAGTGACACATTTCCTCCAACAAGGTCACACCTACTTCAGTGAAGCAACACCTCTTAACATTGCCACTCCTATGAACTTATGGGGACCAATTACATTCAAACTACCACAACTAGTAAAATGTCAGAAGAGAGAAGATATATATGTATACAAAATTAGTTAGAAAAACTAACTTATAATTTGAATATTGTGGGGCTTTCATGCTGGGACACACACAGGCAGATGCCACTACTTAGTTTAGATTGCATTTATCCCAAATATGAACAATTGAGTAAATTAAAGAATTTAATTAGGTGTATGACAAGAATTTCTTTTTGATGGATGCTCACAGTCCTAGATATGCAAACACCTACTGGTTTGGAAGAAAATAAATAACATTAAATGGGATATTTCTTGGTCAGACTAGTAGGAAATGTGCAATAGTGGAAGCAGAAGATGGGACAGAAATGATAAGATTACATCACTGTATCACAAGAGCCTCTGTGTCTGTATTGTGTTCTCTGGGACTCTCAGGTCATGTTCATTCATTTCTCTTTCTCACTATTTCATTTGGTTGATTAGAAAGATGGAGTCTGCAGGTATAAAATGGAATAGAAACTCAAGATTCCGACTTTTGGCATAATGATATAGAAACAGAAATTTACCAGAAAGTTTTCTTTTTCTTTTTTTTCTACCTACAACTTTGAAGGGGAAGAAGAAGCATTTGCAATTTGAACCAAACATAATATAATTTTCACAGATTGTATCCTGTGTGCCTAAAAGGGTGTTTTCTTATTTATTTAGATCAAAATCCCAGGCAAGCAGTATAACACCTGCCAGCAGGTGAGTGTGTTAGAAAATACTAAGATGAACACACTTAAAGTGACATTAATAATCCATAGTTGGTTGATTCCTAAGTATTGATTGGCTAAAATGCTAGGACCAATGAATGAACTACTTGTATTTCCTTAAGCTGTTATTGCTAATGAATATGTAAATCTGAAGTAGCTGTTGCTCATATATATATATATATATTTATATATATATAAATCTAAAATAGCTGTTGCTAATGCATAAACAATTTAGTATTTTTTTTTAGTTTAGAAATATTCTAAGTGTTTTGGAACTTTCTCTTATCATTAGAATGGAGTTAGGAAATTGAACCTAATAAGATCTAAGGATCCATAAATTGGCTTATAAAACAAAAATCATTATAGATCCTTTTATCTGTAAGGCAGCAGTAGACAGCAGTATTTATGGTTTATGAGTTTTAAGGGTCAAAATATTCATTTAGGATACAGTGTGATTGCATATACCTGTAACCCTTGCATTTGGGATGAGAAGCTGGGAAGATCAGGAGTTAGAGGTCATGTTGGCCTAAATGACTGACTGAGTCTTTCTTAAAAAAAAAGTTAGCTAAGTGGTTCCAACCTTCTATTAGGAGTAAGGTTACCCAATATCAAGTGGTCAGCTGTAACCAGATGTTTTTCTCTGTCTTGCCAAGTCCCACTGGACCAGTTCCTCTCCCTCCCACTAATCCCTACAGCCACTTATATTCATTTAGAGGCTTACTATTAATTGTAATTGTTGGCTGATGGCTTAGGCTTATTACTGGCTAGCTCTTACATATAAACTAGCCCATTTCTAATAATCTGTGTATTACTTCATGGCTTTGTGGCATTACCTGTTCTCTAGTATATCCTCCTGCACTGGCAGCTTACTGACCTCTCTCTCAACCCCATCCTTCTTCACCTGTAACTCTTCTTGGATTTCCTGCCTAGCTATATTCTTCACTGTCATAGGCTAAAGCAGCATTATTCATCAACCGATAAAATTAGCACATATTCTCAACATATAGAAGGACATCCCACATCACTTCCCCTTTTCTGTCTAAATAAAAAGGAAGGTTTAACTTTAACATCATAAAATTACTAAAAAAAGAAACAGGTGTCAAGCAAGAATTGCAGTCATAATATTTAGTCTATTTGTATTTGGCAAAATTAAAGAAAATACTCTATCTATTTTATCTTTGTGAGTCTAAAGTGTCATATCTAATTTATCTTTTATCATAATGAAGGAAAACTATAATTATAACTGTCTAGTCTTCAACTCCATAAAAGACTCCAGAAGGATATACTGTTACCTGAGTAACTGAGAAGTGCATTTTAAGCAACTTCCAAAACTCTAAAAATGACAGAGATATTTGACTGCCTGGACAGTCATTCAAAGTTCTTCTGTAACATTGGGGCATCCATATTCACCTTGCAGGCCTAGAGTATATGGCAGATTCCTCAGTGAAGCAGGATAGTTGAAGGACTGTCCTGCCTATTTTGGCAAAATTTGTCAGTTGCTCTTTTCTGTGTCCTGCAGAATGTCTGGCAGACTCTTGCATAAAGCAGGAACCCTGAGGGACTGTCCCATCTTGTTTTTGGCAAGTTCAGCAGTCATTTTCCTGTGGGTCCTTCATGTCCAGTTTATACAGCATATTGTCAAAGCAACCAGGCAAGAGCAGTTTCTTGCCCAAATGGCTAGCCTTGTCACACTGAAATCAAACTCCATAAGGAGCTTCTTTGATGCCCATTATCCTCTCGAAGTAATTGGTGCTGCTAGGAGCAGATGTGTCTCATTGTTAAGAAAAGTCTAAGTTTTAAAAACATATAAATACCATATTCTGTAGGTCAAAGTATTTGGAGATTACCTATAGATCTGAAATATATCTCTGCATATCTAGAAAACTTAATTAACATGACTATAAGTTTGACTAATTTAGATGGCTATTAATTTGTATTTCTTAGCTATATATTATATTTTAAAATGAGCTATATAAGCATAATACCTTAAACAAGAGTAGAAATATACATACAGTATAATAAAATTGACCTTAAATTTATCTCAATAAACCAAAATCCATGCCAATGTAAAATATTTTGAAATTAACAGTTTTTTTGATTAAAGTAGATCCAATAATCTACCCACCCCCTTTTTATCATAAAAATCTATTCTTTTCCCCATCATTTTTATATCATATCACCCTTTCTTCTTTAGAAAGAGATTGACTATGAACATTAACCATTTATAATCAACCCCCTTAAATGAAAACAAACATTCATAAATAATGTTTTGGGAGTTTGGGAATAGTTCTCTAGACTGTTGATTTTTGGGTGTTGGTAATCTTATGGAGAACATGAGAAAATTTATAATTATGGTTAAATCTTGGCTATAGCAGTCTATGAGACTGCATCATCTCAGACAGTTGCCTTGAACCTGTTCTAGATATTGGACTACTTTGGTGATCACTCCCATTGAAGACCTCTCAGGGGGTCTTATTTGATCAAACCATATTAGCCTGGAAAGAATCCACAGCTTCTCATCTTCTGTGGAAACAAAAGCAGAACTTCTTTTCCAAAGCAATGTATCTTTAGGCTCACATTTTCAAGTCAAGATATCTATAAAATATTTATGTTGGTTTAACTTAGCAGCTCCCACAATCAAATGTCTCTCAGCCGTTAGCTCATTAATGACCAAAACATTGAAAGAAAACATCACAATATACATCATTCAGACTCTGGGTATTTTACATCTTTGTGTGACTTATTATCTTTGAATTATTTTAATCTATGACTCTGTTTATCCTTTATCCTCTTTCTCCCAAGCCTGTGCATATCTCTCAACCACATTGTGGCCCATTTAGAGGCCTTTTTGTCTGAATCTGTCTTTACTGTGTATATTTAATCCTTTTTGTCTGTATGAGCAACATCTCTAAATCCACCATGTAGCACATGGCTGTGTTGTGTTTTCTGGCCCACAGTTGTGTTCTTAAGCTCGCAGGCAGAAGCTGGGAGCCTGTTTACTGCCAACCCTGTGTAAGAGACTTTGGAAACCCGCCAGGCAACTCAGCTCATGGTGGTTGGCAACTGGCTCTGCCAAGAATATGCATGCATGCACCCTGAATGGACTTAGCAGGCTGTGTTTACATACATACAGTAATAAAGAGGAGGCCAGGGAATTGAGATAGAACCAGGCATGGGAGGAGTTGGAGATAAGAAAGGGACTGGAGGGAAATACGTAATTATATTTTAATAATAAAAAAGAATAAGGCAGCTGTTTACTGTGTCACATGTCTGTAATCTCAACACTTGGGAAGTGGAAGCAGAGAGGATCAGAGGATCAGGGTCATCCTTAGATACTTAATGAGTTGAAGGTCACCCTGGGCTATGTGAGAACCTAATTCAGCAGAAAAATAAAAATTTAAAATGTGTTTTACAACACAAAAAAGCAAAAAAGATTTGGAAAAAGTATTTAAATTTAAAAACAGGTATATTAATGTAGTATAAATGTTTTATTATATCTGAAAATGTGAAATTTGTAAATGCTTTTCAGTTATAAGTGTTTCTGATTTAAAAATTAAAAATCCTAGAAAATTATGAAAGTCAGTTACTTGTGGCCAAAACAATGTAATGAACATACAAAATTGAAAGCATTGAGAAGCCTCTTCTGCAGGCGCACAGCTTTGCTCTTGGCAGCCCCCCTGTTTTGCTTTGTGAGGGGCTGTGCTTGGAGCCACCACCCTGAACTATGTTTTGTTCTCTTCTGCAGTTACTAGTTATTCCTTCTGGAGGAGAAGGAGAGCACCCTGAGTCTCACTGGGAAATGAAGAGTCCACATTTTTCTCTTGGTCACAGCTAAAGGAGCGAATAAAACAAATGTGGACCAATCTGCAGACTTGCTTGTCTTTTTTTCTGTGCCACTTCCTCTGCCTTGGCATTCGCCTACTTGTAGTCCAGTCACATCAGTACCCTGGGGGCAGCCAGTGGTGTCAACTGTGGGTCTTCTTCCTGTTATCTTCAGCTTATCCCACTGTCTGTAATCCACTCCCACTCCCCATTCCCCACCCACCACTTAAGCTTTGCAGCTTGGCCTTCCAGGTCAAGTGCTGGGATGAGAGCCGTGCTGTTGCATACCCTGTAGCCCTGACCTTGGCTGTCGGAGACCAGCTTTAACAAAAATACCACTTACCAGGGTGGGGGTATGGGGATTAGAAAAGTTAGTAAAGAATATGAAGACATGAGTGAAAATAATAAAACAGAAACATAGGATCATACTGGGAGGGAGTTTCAGTGAATACTGAAATCACCTGTGTTTAATTTTCTGTACACTTTTATACCCAAAAGGGGGAAGAAGACAAAGACTGCTTTAACATGATACAAAGGACAACTAGAACAGTTTCTTGCCTCAATACTTTGAGACATCAAGTGTTTAGCATTCTGTTGTTTAGGCAGTGATCCTACCCTAGACCAAGTATCCTGTAGCAGCCACTCCCTAGGTCAAACCTCCTATTTCAAAAGAAGAAGCAGAAGTATGCTTGACTATCCTGACCATTGGTCAGGCTGGAGTTGGGTCTACCTATATGGGCCATCTTAATGCCAAAAAAACCAAGTAGCCACACCCTAGTTCAGGATGTGTAGCTACACTTGCTGTCAACAACTTTGAATAAGCTAAAACTCTCTGACCTTCAGACAAGGTGGAAATAGGCTCACATTTTTGGACCTCCACAATTTTTCCCTTTTTATTAACTTTAATAAAGCCTGAGCTTCTGCTACAGGATAAATTATCATGTCTGCCTTAGGTGAACACTTTCCCATTTCCCAGATTTACCCATCTTGGTACATACATTCCAACAATGCAAACCCATGTCTTAGGCGCCTAGGAGAGGAAAGGATCATACCTGTCTCTGACTGCTGACTTCTGTAAGCAAAGGGTTAAAGGAAAAAGCACCTCTTAGTGTCCTGTGCCTTTGAGCCAACCTTTTGTCAAGAGAGTTTACCAAAAATGAAATAATTATATGCAACCAGATAATGCTTTGTGATATACAAGCTCCTATGGTTGCAATATCTCCTAATTAAAGGAGTGGAGGATCACCAGTGTTGAGAATGACCTTTTTGAATTGGTCTAGAGTATTTCTTAACAGTATTCAGTTGTATCAAAATCTAAATCTGTCTTATCAAACATGTCAAATCCAAGAATTCGTTAGAAATGTCAAACTTCTCTTATACAAGTCTTAATCCTTTTCTAATCATTACATCTTATAGTGAACTAAAGCAGTTACAAACATTAACAGGTCAATACATAATTCTAGTGTGGAAATTAACAATAAACACATAATTTGTCAAATCAAGAAGCCAGGTGAGAGCTAGGACTAGCTACAAATATTCTCTATTCTACTGGTCCCCTGGACTGGTTTTGCTCCATCCACAGGGTCCCACTTTCTACTTCCTGAAGCTGCTTATGAGATAACCACTCTAAGGCTTAATATTAGTTAGATATTGTTTGGCTTATTAGCTCAGGCTTATTATTAACTAACTCTTACATCTTAAATTAACCAATTTTTATATAATTTATATAATATAATATATATTATTTTATATTTTCCCACAAGGCTTGTGGTTTGTTACCTCTTGCTTCTTGGGCAGCTACATGGCGTCTGCCTGACTCCGTCTTCTTTCCTCCTCTATCTCTGCTTGGATTTTTTGCCTTACTATATTCTACCCTGCCATAGGCCAAAGCAGCTTCTTTATTAACCAATGGTAATAAACATGTTCACAGCATACAGAGGGGGATCCCACATCATACTTCTCTGCTTACTGACTGTAGGCACAATACCACATCGTCTCTACCAGTATGGACTGTAACCTTCAAACTATGAGCCAAAATAAATCCCCCCCCCTTAAGTCCCCTTTGTCAGATATTTTCTCACAACAATGAGAAAAGTAACTAAGACAGGCTTCTCATCATTGCCCAAACTTGCAGCTTCAGGTATCCACATAGGAAGGCAAGCTTAAGAAGTTGTCTTGCCAGAACCATCCTATTGCCAGGAACCTAGAGACATTGACAAGAACATGGATGCCCAGAAGCCTCCTTAGCCATAGTAGCTGAAGCTGCGGCGTTTCCTGTGCTGTGGGACATACTGGAGAATATTTAGAACCTCTGAAGAGACACATTTTTGAGCATGTCTATGAGGGGTTATCTAGATTGTGTTAATGGAGGGAATCTCTGAAGAGACACATGTTTCTGCTCATGTCTGTGAGGGGTTATCTAGATCGTATAAATGGCGGTGGGAAGATGTACTGCAAATGTACACAGTGCCATCCCATAGACTGCCTTGGCCTCTATTCTCAGGGCTACTTGGCTTCCCCACTAGCATGCCACCCTGCAATGTGCTTGGGAATCAGGTAGTGTGCAAAGCAAGGAAGACTGAAAGGCAACTCCAGCTTCTTAAAGTGGGAGGTAAGATGCCAACTTGGTTCTTAACAAATGGCAAGGATAATGCTTATAATGCCAAAGGTTAAGAATGGTGTTTTGTTTATAGAATATTTCCATTTTTTATTTTTTTTATTGATTTTTATTGAGTTCTACATTTTTCTCTGCTCCCCTCCTTGCCTCTCCCCTCCCCTTCAACCCTCTCCCAAGGTCCCTATGCTCCCAATTTACTCAGGAGATCTTGTCTTTTTTTACTTCACATGTAGATTAGATCTATGTATGTCTCTCTTAGTGTCCTCATTGTTGTCTAGGTTCTCTGGGATTGTGATTTGTGGACTGGTTTTCTTTGCTTTATGTTTAAAAATCACTTATGAGTGAATACATGTGATAATTATCTTTCTGGGTCTAGATTATCTCACTCAAAATGATGTTTTCTAGCTCCATACATTTGCCTGAAAAATTCAAGATGTCATTTTTTTTCTGTTGTGTAGTACTCCATTGTGCAAATGTACCACATTTTCCTTATCCATTCTTTGGTTGAGGGGCATTTGGGTTGTTTCCAGGTTCTGGCTATGACAAAGCTGCTATGAACATAGTTGAGCACATGTCCTTGTGGCACGATTGAGCATCCTTTGGATATATACCCAAAAGTGGTATTATTGGGTCTTGAGGAAGGTTGTTTTCTAATTTTCTGAGAAATCGCCACACTGACATCCAAAGGGGCTGTACCAGCTTGCATTTCCACCAGCAATGCAGAAGTGTTCCCTTTTCCCCACAATGTCTCCAGCATAAGTTGTCACCAGTGTTTTTGATTTTGGCCATTCTTACAGGTATAAGATGGAATCTCAGAGTTGATTTGATTTGCATTTCTCTGATGACTAAGGATGTTGAACATTTCCTTAAGTGTCTTTCAGTCATTTTAGATTCCTCTGTTAAGAATTCTCTGTTTATGCTGGGTGGTGGTGGCACACGCCTTTAATTCCAACACTTGGGAGGCAGAGGCAGGTGGATCTCTGTGAGTTTGAGGCTAGCCTGGTCTACAAGAGCTAGTTCCAGGACAGGCTCCAAAGCTACAGAAACCCTGTCTCTAAAAACCAAAAACAAAACAAATAAACAAAAAAAAAAAAACAACAAAAAAGTTCTCTGTTTAGGTTTGTACTCCATTTTTTAAAATTGGATTATTTGTTCTTTTGATGACCAATTTCTTGAGTTCTTTGTATATTTTGGAGATCAGACCTCTGTCTGATATGGGGTTGGTGAAGATCTTTTCCCGTTCTGTATGCTGCTGTTTTGTCTTGTTTCCTTAGCCAGGGAACACGGGCAGCTAGAACACAGTATGCCATGTAGCAGTCATGAGGGCTTATTATCCAGAGAGGAGAGGCCCACATGCGGCATATGTACCATGACACTTTGTTTCCACATTCAGGAGGGCAGGCCATGGGCCCATGGACAGCGTGGGATCCCATCTGAATTAAGATACTTAGTAGATCTTGGTGGGCCTGAGTACAAAAATCTCTCTCAAGTCGTGGTGGAGGCATATTCCTGGAAAATGCTTTCTTTATTCCTTACCAATTCCTCTAATCCTGTTTTTTTTTTCTCTTTTTCATTACAACATGCCAGCCTTTTCCTCCTCCTAAAATAATAGGCAACTCTATGTCTTATACCAGGGAGGGAGGCCTTTTTTTAAAGAGTGTTTCTCCTGACATGTTGCATCTTAGCTGTCTTACAATCCCCAGGCCTATATCAATGCACTCTAGCAAGCCCTGTCTAATGCAAGAAATGGCTACAACTTAGGGAAACCCCTGGTCCACTGTTTCTCTGGGCCAGTTCTAAGGTCACCACCATAGAGATTGGGTCTGCTGGAAGACTTGCCTAAGTAGAGTTAAAAGTAATGGATCCACAACCTGGAACTATCCCATTGGAGGGTAAGTATAGTGGGTACTGTTCCCAGGTAAACCGAGGGCTAGATGTGCCACAGGGGCTCACAGAGTTTTCAGTCCTCAACATAAGATGAGTCTGGGGAGGCTTTCAGGACACTAGGTTTTGGTCAATCCCGTCTGCTAAGTAAGACTGACTTTGGGAGGTTGGTGGGTCCGGTCACACCTAGCAGCTAGGTTTGTCTATGAGGGAACTCCATGGGAATTCCACAAGCACAGGACATTGCCCTAAGTTACAGTGGATGCTACATATCCTATCTGACTCGTTATCGCTATGTGTGGCTATTTCTGCCTGAGAGTGGACCTTACAGTCGATCAACAATTCCTGGCCAGGAGCAGTCCTTATATTGATGATAAAGCAGGCAGGAAGTTGTCAATTTTTTTTATTTCTAATCCAGGATTCCACTAGGGAAGGATTGAAAGAAGTGCTCTTATTGGGGCTAGGATCAAGATAAGAGAGTAGTCCCCCCAAAGACTTCCATTTTCTGCAGGCCTGAGGTGGTCCTGCAGAAGAATTTTAACCATGAGTCCATGCTAGCTATCATGATGACAATGGTTAGACAGGAGGCAGAATAGGAACCCAGCCAACTGAGGCTCAGAAGGGAGTGTCTTTTGGCGCTAGCCTTGGTCCTGTGCCAGATTCCAAAGTTCCGCCTGGTATCCCTGACTCTTCCTTTCGGTCCCTATGTGACTCCTCCGCTGATCCTATGGACAGGCAAGTCTCCTCCTCTTGTATTTCTTCAAGTATTTCTTTAGCTGCGGTGACTTCCTGTCTTACTTTCACTTTATCAGTAAGCAGGATGTCACAGACCAGGCACCATAGTGAAAAGGTAGATATAGGGAAGCTATTGGCACTCTCCTTTTGCAGTCATTTCTGCAAGTCTCTTTTTACCTGTTTCCAGTCAGAGATGTTTAAACCTCCACCTGTCAAAAACCATGGGCTTGCTGTGGCTATAGTCTTAAGAAAATCCTCTATAGTTCTCTGTTTGACCGTGGCTCCTTGTTGCTCTAACAAATTAGATATCCGCTACTTTCTCAGATCTCGGTGGTACCTCCACTTTGCCACACCAGCTTGGCAACTGTAGTTCTCTGGGCGAGGGACATTGGGATTAACACACAGCACAACTTCAGGTTCTGCAGACAAACCTTTATTCCACTTTCTCACACAATATGTATAGCCCTCAGCAGGGGAGGCCGAGCCAGCAAAAGCAAGAAGCTCATCACCTTAGGGGTAAACATTGTTTTTGTTCTTGTTTTCAGAACAACCAACCTCAAAAGTGCAAAACAGATCAAGTGGGGGTGCGAAGGCCTGTCCTCAAGGCACCCAACAGACAGACTTTGAATCCCCAAGCTATCTAGGTAGCAGCCTCTGATCCTGCTCTCCCTACAAACATTCTTTTAACTAGTTGAATGGAATTTTTCCTTTCCAGGTGGCACATTTACTAGAGGGGCTTTAAAGTTCTCCCAGTGTAGGCACTGAAGCAGCAATAGATGACCACCAGAGGTGACTGCAACCTCCCGGGGAAGCAGGACTGTATCTAAGAAGAGCAACACCTCCTTGAATAAATGGTGATAAATGTCCCCCTTTCTAAGGACAGATGGAAGACACAGGGAGAAGAGAATTCAAATTTAGGCTCTCTCTTAATCAAACCAGTCTAAGAGGAAGCCACTATATTTTTATTACTTAATGATTCATCGATGGAAACACCACACAAATAAATAACTTGATTAAAAAATCAAATTGGTCATGGAACTAAACAGTTCTTAAATGCTAAAATGTGATTGAGGAACATTTAAGAAAATGTTCAACAACCTTCATCGTCCAGAAAACTCAGAGATACTTTGAGATTTCTTCTCACTCCAGTGAGATGGGAAAAGAAAAAAGATGGCAAGGCTTTTCTGTATGTGGGAAAGGGGATATTTATTTGATGCTGGTGGGAGTGAAAACTGGCATAGCCACATGGAAATAAGGAGGTAAGATATAGGTCTACCATATGATCCAGCTATACTCAAAGTACTTATGTTTTACTGCGGAAATACTTGATTATCCACGTTTATTGCTGAAGTCATAATATCCAGGAAACAGAAGCAGCCTAGATGTTCATCAGCTAATGAAAGGATTTGCTCAGTGAAATATTGTTTATTTATTAAGAAAAACAAAGTGATAAAATTTGAAGACCAATGGATGGAACTGGAAACACTCATTCTGAGCAAGGGAAGCTGAATAGCAGTTTTAGCTCATTTGTGAATGTTTTCTACACAGCCAGGAAACAACCCAAAGACCTTAGTGGAAGGCAGACACTTTTGGTAATTACCACCATTTTAACAACAGTTGAAATGTCTCTGTTTTCTTTATTTTATGGATATATAAAGCAGAGACATGTCACAACTACCACTAATTAACACACACTAACCATTCAAAAATGTTGCCACATTCCTATAGGAATCCCTTGGCATGGGCTGTTGGTGTTAGCTCGATTTGTGAAATAGCCAGGCTAGCTAAAAGATAAAACAATTATATTTTATTTATTATAAGGGGCAAACTCACGAAACAGGAATGAGATGTCCAAGCTCAGTTGTGCTGCAAGGGAACCACACAGAGAGACTGCACACCTGGGCCCTGTTGTTTTTTCACCGGGTCCCAGGAAGCCACACCGTAACTTGGTCCCACCTCTTAAAGATAATTGGTTGACAAAGATTCCCCATCACTGGACCCATGTTGTCGTGGATGTCCATTTTCTTCAGTCCATTTTTAAAATTTGATTTCACTATGTGTGATATAGTAGGGAGCCTCTTAGTTACTGTACAACTCTGGTGTGATAACACCCAGCAGAAACAACAAAGGAGAAAGGTTTATCTTGGACTATGGTTTCAGAAGGTATTGGTCCACCACAGCTGGAGAGCATGGAGGAGTGGCTGCTTTTCCTGGCAGAAGTGTGTGTAGAAGCTGTTCGTGTCATTATGGACTTGGAGGAAGGGAGAGGAGGGAGAGAGTACTCCCTACCCTCAACCCTCCCAGTGCTGTGACTCTTTAATATGGTTCCTTGTGTCGTGGTGACCCCCAGCCATAAGATTATTTTCATTGCTACTTCATGACTGCAGTTTTGCTGCTGCTATGAATCATAATGTAAATATCTGATATGGGACCCCCAGGTTGAGAACTGCTGGAGTAGGGGAAATGAGAGGAAATTATCAGGGGCTAAGTAGAACTCTCAAAGGCCTAACCAATGATCACCCTAATGACCTATGTCCTTTGAATAGACCCCACTGTTTAAAGCCTCTTTAAATAGCCCTAGCAGCTGAAGAACAGGCATTCAAAACATGAGACTGTGGGGCCATTTCAAATTCAAGCTGTTACAGAGGCTGTGCCAGTAATTAAGGTGCAGCAACAATATTGCTCAGCATTGGTGTGTCCTGAAGAATTTGTGTGTACCCACACAGAATATTAGGGTTTCCTTCTTTCTTTTTTTTTTTTTTTTTTTTTTGGTTTTTCGAAACAGGGTTTCTCTGTAGCTTTGGAGCCTGTCCTGGAACTAGCTCTTGTAGACCAGGCTGGCCTTGAACTCAGAGAGATTCACCTGTCTCTGCCTCCCGAGTGCTGGGATTAAAGGCATCCACCACCACTGCCCGGCTCAGAACATTAGTTTTTAAGTCCTGTCAGAAACCTCAGAAACTTGAACATGTGTAGGAATCTGACTAGGTCATCATGGGTCATGTTTTTCCAACCATTAGGAATTCCAGGCAAATCAACTCACATTTTAGGCAGAGACGTATAGGGAGGTCAGAAGGCATGCCTCTTTCTCTCAATTTAATACCTATCTCTGTTTCCTGCTTTTCCCTCTGTAGGCCTACATTTTACCTTTCTCTGTTCCTTTGGGCATGTTTGTCAGTATGACCTCTCCAAATACTAATCCATCAAGCAGCTGTGTCCATTCTGTCCTGTGTGACTTTGTTACTCGATCCCTTTTGAACATGAGCTGTTATTCTGTTACTATTTCTCAAAGTTTTTCACCATGGCAAAGTAACCGCAAAGCAAATTTATAAGCATATCTTATCTTTTGCAACAAAATTATAGTTAATGTGGGGTGTGGTTGGATTTTTTTGTACTTATGATTTGGGCTAGGGCCTACAAAGAAATGAGTGTCCATGGACACTAGGAAATCACTATTTTGCTTCTAGTATATGATTTTTTTTGAGACTTTTAATTTCCTACATGAATTCTGTACTTCTTCCTCTTCATGCTTTCTGCCCAACTGACTCCTCTAGTGTACTTTCTACTCCCTCTTGGATTCATTATCTCTTATTTAAACACTTATTTTAAACACTACCACATAAACGCACACACACACATGTGCATGTAAACTTCAGGATCCATTTAGTGTTGCTTGCATGCACATGTATTTAGGAGGGAGAACTTGGGACTGGATAGCCTGCTGGTTCCTGTAGAAAGTGGATTCTTCCTCTCTCAGCAGCCACTGATTGCCTGAAGCTCGTCATCTAGGGGCGAGGCATGTTGACTGACGTCACTATGCAGGACTTGGTTAGGCCGCCATATTGCTATGATTTCATGGGTGCAGCTCTACCTGTAATGTCTAGAGGACACCATCACACTTCAGGAGACCTGGTCCTCTGGCTCTTACAAATTTTCTGGCCCCTTTCTCGGGATTTTCCTGGTAGGAGTGCTGTAGCGCGTCTGGTCGGGGTTGAGCACACCACAGCCATTTCGTCTGGGCACTTTGACCGGCCGTGGATTTCTGTAGCAGTCTCCAACCGCTGCAAAAATTGTAAGCTTCTTTGAGGAGGGGCTAGAGCTACAATTCCCTGTGGCTATTAAGGTAAGTATCTAGATGCAGAAATTATATTGGTTTAGAAAAACTGCAACGGTAGATTCTTCTACTCTAGGGTCTAAGACCTTTTCAGCCATGGGTACTTGACTAGGTTTATACCAAGATTACCAAGCTTGAATCCCACCCTCTATTGGGTGGGCCTTACGTCATCTTATTAGACAGCTGTCTGTTACCCCAAGATAAAAGTGCCATTCTTGCACTTGGGGGGTGTCTTGGCATGCTGGTCGTTGTTGTGGTTGTTTTTCTCCTTTGGCAGCTCCCACAGCCCCTTCAGATCTGACGAGAGCCGGGCTGAGGGAAAAGGCTTCCAGTCAGTTCTACGTTGAGTCCACAAGTTCTTGTGTTCAAAGTGTCTTGTCTTCAATAATATGGTCCTGCCTTCACCTTCTGTGAGGTACCCAAGGGCTTTGACTTCCTTGACCAAAAACTGCAAAGGAAGATTTTGGTAGCTTGTCTGTAGCTCTTGGGGAGAGCATTATCACCCAGTGTGGCATAAGTCCAACAAAAATATATATGTAAGTATACATAGATGTTATCTATCTATTTTTAAGTAAGCTTATGAAAAGTTTCCTGTAGCTTCAAAAAGATTCTTCCTGTTTATCTTTCTCCCTTCCTCAGTTAAGTTTCTTGCCTCCTCCCTCATCTTCATTTCTTCCCTTCAAAGCATCTATGTCCCACCATGCCCCTTTCTTGGGTCCCCCCCCCCACTTCCCCACTGTTTCATTAGACTTTCCTGGCTTTTGTAGTCACTTCATCTTATATGCCCATCCCTTTAAAAGACTAATTAAAGGAGAAAGCCAAGGTTGCAGGATTAGAATGTGACAATATGATCCTTCGGAGAATGGTTTGAAAGTCTGTGTTTGACCAAGGAGTATTTCAAGGGTGCGTCGTGAGCGCAGCTGTGAAAATGAAAAGTCATAGCTTTATAGTGCTCAGTTGTTGGGACAATATGCTAGAATATCATGGAGGACACGTGCCTGCCATCAGTAACTTGAACATTTTCGTGTGGCTTTTCCTTAGCTAAGCCGACATTTCAAAGAACAATAAACGATACAAAGAAAAGCAGCTCTCGCTAGCCTGAAGCAGCAGCCTTCAAGGCTGGTTGGTATAGGCAGCCTACCCGGAAGTGTGCATCCCAGACCCTGGCCCTTTCCTCGCCGGTTTCCTTGGAGACAGCCCTGTGGGTTCAGGTGCACGCGCTGACATTACTGGCCACAACGCCCTCCTGCCAGGCCTGATGCTCCTCTGTTCGGCTCCAGGACCACCGAGGGAGCCATGTTCCTCCTTCTAGTGCTGTTTATGGGTCTTAGTGGGCTGCAGGCCGGCCAGAGTGAGTCCGGAGATCCAAGAGTCTCTGATGGGCCAGGGTGACTGAGGGGCAGGGTGGACTTCACCTAGCACTGGCTCACACACTGCTCTGGCTTAGCTTTCTCTTTGCACCTCCTCTGTTCCAAAGCAGTCCCTGGAGTGGAATGGGTTTTCTTAACTGCAATGTGCATGACAATGAATCGCTTTCCCTTTGCCAGTTCTGTTACTGTGTAAGTGGTAGTCAAGATTCAACCAATCAACGTTAAAAAAGTGTTTATCAAAAAAAAATTCCTTTTTTGGCAACTGCTGCCCTCCTTGAATAAGTTCTTTCTCAAAATTTTAGTTAATATTTTTTATACAATTTTTTTGTTTTTTTGTTTTTTTGCTCCATGGTGTCTTTTTTTTTTTAATTGATTTTATTGAGCTATACATTTTTTTTCCTGCTCCCTTCCCATCCTCTCCCCTCCCCTTCAACCCTCTCCCATGGTCTCCATGCTCCCAATTTACTCAGGAGATCTTGTCTTTTTCTACTTCCCATGTACATTAGATTCATGTGTGTCTCTCTTAGTGTCCTCATTGTTGTTGAGGTTCTCTGGGATTGTGAATTGTAGGCTGGTTTTCTTTGCTTTATGTCTAAAAGCCACTTATGAGTATATACAAAGCATTTTGATTATATTCTTTCCCCTGCTCCAGATTCTCTCTGCTTCCCTACCTACCCAACTTCATATTCTTTCGCTGCGTCTCACTCAGCCCCGCCCCCAAATCAAATAAGATAAAAAGGCCCAATAAGATAAAAAGTACCAAATTAAAACAAAAAACATGGTGTCTATTTTGTGTGGGCCAACTACTCCGTGGCACGTCGGCTGCCCTGGAGTGTGGTTGATATATACAGTGCCATTCCATTAGAGAAAACTGATGTTTGCTTTCTTTATTTTTTTCTTCCTTTTTCTTTTTTTCCTGACACAGGGTTTTTCTATGTTGCTTTGTACCCTGTCCTGGAACTAACTCTTATAGACCAGGCTGGCCCCGAACTCACAGAGATCTGCCTGCCTTTGCCTCCTGAGTGCTGGGATTAAAGGCGAGTGCCACCACTGCCCAGCGATTTTTTCTTTCTTAGAAACCACCGTTCTTTTTTTCAGGATGGTACTCTATGTTTTTAAGCTTTTCACATCACTGTAGTTCGGTATTTTGGCAGTTTAGCTGTGAAGTGAGAGGAGAGAGGACAGTGGGAATGAGGGAGAGCAGGAAAGAGGGAGGATGGATTAGCAACAATCAAATCGTGGGAAAGGGAAAGGAAGAAATGTATAAATCACCCAAAGCAGAGAAACGGATGCACAATCAGACTTAAAAACGGATCTCAAAATGGATCTCACTTATTTTGGTTTTAGGCCCTCAGAAAACCATCCTGCAGACCACAGTTCCTGAAAAGATTTCATCACAAGATGTGGAAAAAGACCCTGAAAACCATGTAATAGCAATAGCATCTTTATATGCTGCTCGTGTGAAGTTGTACATATCATGACTGAAGCTGGTCAGATAGAGGTGGAGCTGCTGGAGCCCAGCAAAGCTTCACTGCAGCAGAGCATTGTGGGATAGGAACTTCCGGGATGGGGACTCACAGGTGCCAAAAAGGTGGCAAGCAACTAGAATGTCCCTTCAAGATGGGATTAGGGTGAGGCTGTGATATGGAGGGGGGTGAGGTGAGGTATGCTGTCTGGGGGCACTGGGCATATCTGACTAAGCCCGAAGATACCAGTTAACACCAGGCAAGCTTCTGCCCTAGACCGCCAGACCACAGGTGCTCAGCTTCATCACCTCCTTCTCAGTTCAGCATCTTGAAGGCACAGAAATCCACACAGGAAGGGAAGTCAAAAGACCCTTGCATAGTCTTATTAGTTTTGCTATTCCTTTAAAACACAAAGTGGAATATACATGTAAATTAGCATGTGCCTGACATTTTAAAAAAATATTCTTGTTGCAGATTGCATATCTTATTACAATAGCTGAAAAACCATATTTTGTCCATCTTAAAAAACAGTGAGTAATTATTTTGTTATTACAAATTTCCATTTTTTGACTTTTATAGGAGTTAAGATTATAATCATTACAGTTCAAATGTGTTAATGTCTATTGAATGTTGGCTATTAGATAAGGCCCTAGGCATAAAAAGGAGACTAAAACAAGATACACAGGGCATTTATAATATAAGAAGATATATTCCAAGGTACTAACACAAGAAACAGAATTTTATTATGGTGATAAACACATAGAAAATGTTCTTAGCAACTCAATGTAGCCTTTTTGGAATAGAGGTAAGATGTGACTTGATAAAGGGTAGTGATAAAAGGGTTTTGGAAAAGTAAGTAGGAGATAAATTCTAGAATATGTGTAAGGACAATGTTTAAGGACATGTGCAAACACAGTGCTCATATGGGTCAGGTGATCAGTGGAAGAGTTGTTGGGGATGGACCATCGGTTACAGCATGAGGAAGACAGATTCCATAGACCTCAAGACAGAATCAGTAGAACAACTGAGAAACAGTGAAGGACCTCAGATAATTTAGCTGTTGCTCAAGAAAAAGGCTAGGTTATTGTGCATTTAAGTGATGATTACACACCATGGAAGGATTTGTAGGAAGACTTGAGTGTGTATGTCCAAGTCGGTATTTTCCACTGGAGAAGTATATGTAAGGCTGGATCTCTGAGGATGTTCAATAGGTATATTGACTTATTAGTAAACAGTAGCTGTGTTTAATTATTAATATTAATGGATACAGATACAGTAAATGCTTATAAACTTTGGGAGATATCAACACTTTGGAACTAGATGGGAAAGTGTGTAACTAACAGGGAAGATGAAGCTGAAGGGGCGGAGATACAGGGCAAGAGGCAGGAGAGGAGGTGTAATAAATACAGACAGTGGAAGGAGCAATGTGGGTAATCTGTACAGTTATGGTCAGAAATGTGCCTTTTGGATTTAAAAAACTGATGGTTTTAGATCTTTTCCACAGAACCCTAAGAACCAAGAAAGCAAAAGATGTATGTATGGATGACACTTTTGGTAAAAGATAATCTGTTGACAGTTAAAACAGAGCAGAGCAGTATTGGAGCATGACATCAAGTGAGAATCCTTTAGGCTGTAGTTGCTTGTAGACAACTTTTCTAATAGCACAGAGTAAAAAAGCCTATGGAACCATGGTAGAGAGATCACAGGAGGGAAATGGTTCACAGCTCAGTCCACTCCCAGGATGGAATCCGTGGCACAGGTGTAAGGGCATTCTTTGAAATAAGAAAGTAACTCACATTAAGGAAAGGAGTAAGGCAGGCTCAGATGACATGGAGGCCAGTGGCTTGGAAGATGTGTGTCATGGTTGGTAGGAACGGGGTCAAGAACTTTAATGTTTACTGGGGTGGGAGATTATGGAAGAAATTTTTGACCCTTGTTATTAAGAAGTATAGACCCAGCACTTAGGAGACTGAGGCAGGAGGACTGCAATGACTCCAGGTTCAGTTGTGTCTACATAGTTGTATCAAGAAGGAAGAGGAGGAAGAGGAGGAGGGGAAAGGGGATAAGGAGGAAGAAGAGAATGGAGGAAGCAAGGGAGGAGGAGGAGGAAGAGCTAAGAGGATGGAGGTGGCAGAGAAGGGGCGAGGGAGGGAAAGGGGAAAAGAGAGAAAAGAGGATGGAGGGGGCAGGGAAGGGGGCAAGGGAGGGGAAGGGGAGGAGAGAGAAGAGGATGGGGACAGAAAAGGAGGAAGAAGGCAGTCACAACAGGGACTTGGATTTAGCAAGCTGATTGAATATGAATTTGTGGCAGGACCAAGATACTCATTTAAAATTGGTGTTACTCCCACATTCTACTTTGGAGATTCAAATATAAAATCTGATGTTAATGAGTATAAAAACAAAGATTTGAAAGACCCTGGGCGTCGGAGCTTATATTATTTCTCTGAGTTATCTATTGTTTTGAGCTGTCCATTAATCTGCATGTTAGTTTTTTCTCTATTCAAAAGGCTATTATCAGCGAGAAGAAAATATTTGGACAATAGAATATAGCAAGCTGACAGGTATTCAGTTAATTTGCATGTAAAGACTGTTGCCTTTTACATTTGTTCCATTGGAAGATGTTTTTGGGATATTTTCATAGATCATATATAACTCCAACTTCAGTGATTTACACGTATGACAACCATGATGTCCGTCATTCTCAACCTCTGTCTTTTCTGGTAAGTCTTAAGGTTTCTTTCATACACATTTGCTATCTGGGTTTTCTTCTTTAAAATGAACAATCTCTAGTAATTACTTTAGTATTATTTTATGCATTCACTAGAATTGTATAACACACTACTTTCTGCTTGATACACGTTGTATAACACGCTACTTTCTGTTTGATACAAAGTTGTTGGTAATTGACTTTTATACCAAAGTATTGAGGTAGGTAAATGTTAAATATGAATGACATGTCTTGGGTGTGTATTTAAGAATGAGTTAACCATCTGCTTTCATTTGTACATTCTTTTTTTAGGAAAGTTGCACTTACAATGGATATGTTGCAGGTTTTCCAAACTCTCTTGTGACGCTCAGCATTTGCTCAGGACTCAGGTTGTATATATTATTTAAAGATATTATCGTTGATAGGTTTCTATTGCTGTAAGAAAGACTATGACCAAAAGCAACTAGGGGAGGAAAGGGTATATTTAATCTTATACTTCTAGGTAACAGTCCATCGCTAAGGTCAGGGCAGGCACTGGGAGGCAGGAACTGAAGAGGAGGCCATTGAGGAACACTGACTTGTTTTCCCATGACTTGACCAGTTTGCTTTATTATGCAACTCAGGACCACTTGCCCAGGGGTGGCAGCATCCATTGTAGCCTAGTCCCTTCACATCCATCATTAATTGAGAAAACACTCCACAGACTTGTCTATAGGCAATCTGATGGAGGCATTTTCTCAATTAGGATCCCCTCTTTTAAAAGATATGTCTATGTTTGTGTCAAGTTAACATAAATGACCAGCACAGGACCCAAGACTAAGGAAGAGTGCCTGCAGCCTCAACAGGCTAGTCCAGAAAGCCAATACATAACACACCAGAGAGGACTATTGTTTCAAAGCACACATTCATGCCTGTACCTGATCTCTTCCATGTCTGTAATAGGCAGGCGTATGCATTTGTAGTACAGTGAACTAGTTCTTGTATAACCGTATGCATTTGTAGTACAGTGAACTAGTTCTGGTATAACCTTGAAGAAAATACAGGTGAAGTAGGCAAACAAAGATGACTTTGGACTTAAGGAAATCCTGACCTAACATTACCATTAGAATATTATAGATTTGGTTAAATCATTTCAGGCTTTTCTTTGATTGTTCTAATGTTCAGGGGAACAATACAATTCCAAAATGTCTCCTATGGAATTGAACCTGTGGAAACCATATCAGGATTTGTGCACGTGATCTATGAAATCACAAATGACAACACTGAGATTCCTGTCTTAGAAGAAGATCAGAGTTACTATTGGTATAATGATTCACAATTTCAGTTCGAAAGGAACGTGAAGGTACGTGTCCACTCTTTGAAGTCATTTCATATAATCTTATGAAATGAAAAGTGCTTTTGAAGTACACTTTAATGTGGTTTTTTTTTTTTCAATGAAGGTCCTGTGCCATTTTTAATAGCTAGAGGGCTTACAGTTGAAATTAGACACGGGCTCAATAAAAACTTAGGTAATTAATCTCAGAAACGAGGAGATTTGAACTTAGAACTGAAAGCGGCTAAAGTTTTAATGCCTGTGCTTTTAGATAATTAACACAGAATATTCCTCCAGTTATTCAGGTCATTTAGATGAAAGTATTAGCTCTTTTATGGCAGTTCAAAAATAGATAATTTCAATGGCTTGCGTAAGGTAAAATAGAGTAATGACCTTTCCATTAGCAAAGACCCCTAAAATGGCTTGGCAGCATGCTTGGCTCTCGTAACACCATCAAGTGCTAACTTTGGTAGTAGTATTTTTTCTGAAGTACACGGTTAGCTAAATCAGCTTCCTCACACTTGTTAGCAAAAATATCTTCCTACATGGATAGTTTGAAATTATCAGAAGGATCAGGAAAAGCAAGGCTTCTGTTATAAACCTAGAATTATTTTGAATATTACAAAATCAAGATTCCTGAGTTCTCATCCAGCTTGAGATGTCAACTCAAAGTCCTCACTAACAGCAGCATTCCTGTACTGGGAGATCCTCTGAATGGCAGCGAAATTTTGTGTTTGAAAACAGACTTATTACAGTTTGTAGCAGATGTCTTCCATCTTATTTATAAATATAATTTTAACAGAAGATGACATTTAAAAACTTTTCTCAGGACCCATGTCGTGTCTTTTTCAGAAAACTTCATTAGTCAAGTTATTCCCACGGTACTTGGAGATGGATATTGTCGTGGATAAGAAGCTGGTGTGTCCTATTCTTTCTATGTGCTGTTCATTTTGACAGTCTCCTAGATGTAAACAGTGTGTTATGATCATATCTGCATCCATCCCTCTGTCTCATCCTCCCTCCACTTCTGTGACCCCCTTTTTCTTGTTATTGAAGTGGTGGGCATGTCTTGCCTGACAGGGCAGTATTGTAGCACATAGAGCCCACAGCTGGGTAAGACTGGAGAAGACTTCTCTGTCACAGGAGCCAACATACTTTCTTCTTACACAGTGGGGGCTAGCTTGCAGACAGTGAGCTTTCACTTCGGGTCTAGCTTGATGTCTCTGTGTCCTATATCCAAAGTATGTGTTCTTCACAGCAATAGAGTTTTAGTACCTATTTCTTATGGGCAACCAAGAAAAAGCTGGCAATCGTGTGTATTGTTTTGGGAGCCTTTGGCATCAGAGGTATCCAGCATTTGGCACTGGGATTTTTTTGTTTCAAAACCTAGTCCTTGCTCCTCAGTAGCGGTTACTTCTGTTCATGCTCTTCTAGAATTATAATGCTTAGTTAGTTTATAAACTAGTAGCTTTCTGTATGCTCTTAAAACCATCTTTGGTTTGGTTTGCCTCCCTCCTCTCCCCTCCCCTCCTCTCCCTTCCCCTCTCCTCCCTTCTTTTCCTCTCCTCTTCCCCCTCTCCCCTCCCCTTTTCCCCTCCACTCCTCTCCCCTCTTCTCCCCTTCCCTCCTCTCCCAGTCCTCTACCCATTTCAATCTTTCTGTGCCTAGCATTCCTCCCTTATGCTTTCATAGGGACCCCCCTGCCTCTTCTGTGGTTTCCTCATACATGGCTCCCCTCCTAGTTCCTGTCTTCTGTAGACATGAACGCCAAGACCCATGAGTATTTCTACCAGTTTTTCTTATGGCTTTATTGCTACCAGCCATTGTGGTGTTTTGCCTGCTTCCTCAGCTACTGTGGATGTGGACTGCTGTGCACAACTGTTGACACTCATCCCTCTGTGGAGACAGTATGGCTGGAGCCATCATGACTCCATCTTGCTCCTGGTCTACAATGTATTAAACGATGTTAAAATTCATTCTATTGGGTATTTTGAAGTAATTATTTGCTTATCATTATTAATTTTATGGGTTTCAATCAGAATGTAGTCTTATTGCTTATTCAGAGTACAGCACGTTTGTTTGCTTAAAAACATGCACTTGTTTCTTTAGATCCATTCATTATTCAATATTGCTTTGTTCTTCCCCCCAGTTTGATTACATGGGCTCTGACACTAAAACTGTGATACAGAAAGTTACTCACGTCATCGGCCTTGTTAACACTGTGAGTTTTCAAAAGCAAATTTGTCTACATAATCTGCAAAACCAGAGATATGGATCTATGCCGTATAGTTTGCTGAGCTCTTATTACATAACCAAAAATACCATGTTAAATATGTTTTTAAGTGTTTCGAGGGATGTTCAAATTCATATAGAAATTCCTTTATCTTTTTATCTTTTCTTTTTAGATGATCTCCAAGTTAGAATTGACTGTTATAATACATTCCATTGAAATCTGGTCAGAGGGAAACAGAATTTCTGTCCCAGCGAGTCCTAAGAGCTTATTGATTGCATTTTTAAATTGGAAACGAGATCATAAACAGAAGCATGTTTCATACTTACTGGCGTAAGCATATATCCTGTACCTACTGACATTAAAGGAATAGCTCAAATGACATATTACTTATATAAGATACACATTTGCTTTCTGTATATTGTTTTCTAATTTCTTGGATATCATGAATACAAAACATGCAATCTATGAAGGCTTCTCCCTTAGGACTAATGTGAGGAAAAATGTACACACTTTTCTTAAACAACACAGACTGCCGAAGATGAGATGGATGGTGGAGTGCTTGCTGGTGGCTGCAGCCGCTGATCCAAAGACAGCAGCTCCCCTTTCCTATCAAACAGAACAAAAACCTCAAGAATAATGGGAAATTAGAAGTGGATGAAAAAGAATCAAACCACTTCGGCTTACAAATGTCTGTGACCTGCTATCAAATCTTGGTAGTTCCGTTTCTTACCTAATTAATTAATCACCTAGTTAATATTTTTATTTTAAAATAAAGATCTATTTATTGTTAATGTTAAATGAATGACAAGGCCTCAAAAGTGAAGTTTTAGGGATTCCTAGCTAAGTAGATACTCAGAGTTTTATACACACATCCAGAGTATACGGAATCAAACTGGAAGCTGCCATTACTAGATGGTTAGGTCTTACCCTTATATATTCCTAGATAGTAATGAAATTCACAATTGACATTGAAATATTCTTAATATTGAAGCTTTGGGGGAATATATCTAAATTGTACAACCCTGAGTGGCATAGAGCTGAGAATATAGTGTTTTATAATATTTGATCCTATGAAAATTGCTGACATTACTAACACTGCTTTCTGATATACGCGTGTTCATTTTGTAGCTTTGATGAGCATCCTGCTTCCATTGGAGCCCTGTATCCAGGGGAATTGTGCAGAGTGGATTTTGATGTTGCTGTTGCCCTGGTATGCAACTGCCATCTGGTTTTCTTTCCCCACTCTTTTTTTTCCATGTTTCAAAAATTCCTAAATATCATATCAGAGGAGAAAATCTATTTATTTGTTTGTTTATTTGTTTAGTCTTCTCTCATACAATGCATCCTGACTGTACTACCCACTCTCCTCTCCTTCCACTCCCCACTCCCATCTGCCCTAGATCTATACCCCTATTTCTGTCAGCCCCATTTCCCCCACCCCAGAAAAGAACAGGCTTCCCAGTGGCATCAACTGAATATGTTATTGCAAGTTAGAATAACACTAAGTACAAACCCTCACATTAAATCTAGGTGAAGGTACCAAGTAGAACAAAAGGGGTCCCAAGAGCAGGTGAAAGAGTCAGAGACACCCTAACTCCCACCGTCAGGAGTCTCCCCAAAACACCAAGCCAACAACCATAGAATATATGCAAAGGACCTAGTGCAGACACATGCAGGTTCTGTGATGGCTGAGCCAGTCAGTCTCTCTGAGCCCTGCTTAGTTGGTTCTGTGCAGTGTTCTCCTGCTGTCTTCCACCCCTCTGGCTCCCACAATTCCTCCTCCCCCTTTTCTGCAGAGTTCCCCAAGCTCTGAGGGGAGGGCCAGATGGAGACCTCCAACCTGGGCTCTCTCTGGGCGGAGAAAACCTTTTTCTGAGTTTGCTCATCTTTTTCTAGTTTTTAATGTTACAGTTCCTTGCATCAACCTGAACTGTGGCCCGCTGCTCTCAAAGCGCACTGCTGTTTGCCTTGGCGGGCTTGATTTGTTCACTTTTAAGTGCTTATTGGTTGCATTTGTTTGTCTTATGATTCTTTGCTAGATTTATTTTTTTTATTCCAATTATAGACATGTCATTGAAGTAGCAAGTATCCCATCTCTTCCTTTGTTTTTGACATAGTTATTTTTCATTAAATGTTCTTTTAAAAAGATCATCAATGAAGCTATTTAAAGAAGTTTCACTTGTTGGATGATTTTAAAGAAACCAATCTAATTTACTGTTATCAATGATTTAATGCCTCGTGTTGTGTAGGCCATGGTACAACGTTTTTCAAAGGATGTGTCAATGTCATATGTATGATCAAATTGCTCATAATATTATTTTACCTTGCCTCTCTTCCTCCCCCTTGTTCTTCCTTCGGGGTTGTTTTCCCTAGGGCTTATTGGTTCTTTTCCTGTTTAAAGCGACTAAGATACATTGGCTTGTTTCAACAATATCTGACTTTATTAATACTTTTTATCACTTTGTTCCAATTTTGTTTCCCTTCTTGAGTTTCTAAACCTTGATGGTGAATTTGTCTAAAGGCATTTAAAGCTATGAACATTTTATGCCAACTTGGGTATATCTTAGATGTTTTGATGCTTCATAATTAAGTCCACAGTATTTTCTAAATCTGCCCAACACAGCTTCCACTTTATATGAACAGTCCCTGTCTATCTGGGCATACTCTTGATCAGAGGCTCCTTTTCTGGAACATTCTGAATTCAAAGCAAGGGCTTGTTCTCTAGTCCTTTTTAGGGCTTTTATATCCAGATGAAACCAGAAAACCCACATCCTGACTTCCCGGATTCTTACTTTTCACTAGTTTTTTTTTTTTTTTTGTATCTTTCTTGGGTACATTTCTTATAGGGGAGAGAAATTTTGTCCTTTGCCAAGGACAGAAACTGCTTTCCTTCTCTGTGGCTGAATTTCTCAATGAAGGAATCTGTTCTCTCCCTCAGACACGGCGGGAGAATGTGGCACCTGGCTATTCCTTTCCTCTCTCTTCTATCTTTTTTTTTCTCTCATGCTTATTGTCGACTAGGCTATCAGGGCTTTTTTTTTTTTGTGGTTTGACTCAATATCTTCATTTTGATTGGCAGGCATCTTCTGATGTTCACGGGGTGGCTGTAGGGTCTTTGAGAGCTTTAGAATGTCCACTCTTTGGGTCTGTGTTCTGTTTCAGTTATTTTCTTTTGGGTTCTGTAGTTTTTCTTTTTATCAGTTTTTGACCATTGTACTAGGTATGAAGTGACATTGTGGTTTGACTCCCGTTTCCCCAATGAATGGTTTGCCAAGGGCCTCACACTGTTGGTCATGTGCATGCCTTAAACAAAGTGTTGGTTTGAGTCTCAGTGCATGTCTACATTTTTGTCATGTATTAATTAATTTTCCAATTGAGTTGCAAGAGTTCTGTACATGTTTGGACATTAACGCCAACAGATGCGTACTTTTCAAACTTCCTTCCTTCCCACAGGCTACCTTTTGATTTGTTGATTGACTCATTTGCTATAAAAAAAAATGTGATCCGATTTAAGGACTTTAGTCTGACATTCCTTTTTCACTCTGTTAATTGAGCTATTGGCATCTTAGCCAAGAAGAACTTGCAAAGGCCAAGGTCCAGAAACCTCCACCCTGCTCATTCCTGGATGCTGGTTTCAGGTCTGTAGTCCATATTAAGTCGCTTTTGTGAATGGTGAGTATCTCCGGGATTCACGACGCCCTGCGTTGAAGACTCTGCTTTTTTCTCGTTGTGATATTTGCCATTCTTGAAGAAAAACAATCAGCAACTTATATGCATGATTTCCTGTGGGGGCCCTCTGCTGAGCTCTGTTGGTCTGTATATTTGGTCTCGTATAAGTACCATTTGTTTTGATTGACTTAGCTAAATGGAGAAATGATGGTAGTGGTCTTGTTCTTCAGGCCTTAGACAGCCGTGGCCTGTGGTCTTGGGATAGTGTACAGTCTTTAGGGTTCTCTTTTACTTATGTGAAGAATCTAATTGGGATTTTAAAACACCGCCTGTAATTTTAGATGAAGTGGATATTTTTAACTGTTTTTGCTCTTCTGCTAGCTGAGACTGGGAGAGCTTTCAGGGTATTTGTGTTGCTTTAATTTCTTTAGTCTATATTTTGGGGTGCAGTAAGCCCCCGTCTAAGCATTTTGTGTTGGTTGTGTGTCAGGAGTAGCATGATTTTCCTGTTTTTTTCTGCTGCGTTATTATTGTAAGTGTGACTAAGCTATATGTTTTAGCATTGTGTGTCCCAACAACACGTCAGAGAATATGCAGACTCTCTGAGCAGGAGCGAATGCCTTTTGCAGACCACAGTGACTTCCTTTTCCTTTCTTCTTGCATGGCGGTTCTCTCTCTTGAGTGATTGCTCCTGCTAGATTTTCAGTGCTGTGCGTTGAAGGAAATGGTGGGAGCAGGAATCCCTTCCTTGTATCAACTAGCGGGCAAGCTCTGTTTATGATATTAACAGCCCAAACATGGACACTTTTTGTTGGTTGATATTCAACTTGACCACCTTTGTTCTGTCCTCACAGGTACAAACTGGACACCACAGCTAGCAGATCCATAAGAATTTATGATTAAATTGAGGACATTTAAACAAATGTGATACTTTAAATGATGCCACAATGGCCATTTTAAAAGCATACGTGAGACTGTCCATTTTGTATTTTAAAATCAGCTTGTGGGCAGAAAACATCCTCTGAGGCTGTTGTTGCTTTCAGAATCCCAGCTCAGGGACCTGGCTGCTGTCACACCTGCAGGAAACATGTTTCCAACCTCATGCATGGAGGGTCTCTCCAAAAGTCCCCCTTCCTCCCCACATAGCCACTGTTTCCTTAATATGGTCAGGGCAGAGACTCCAAAAAGGCAGTATTTACACAAGCTATTGATGAATGATTCCCCATCCCCCTATTCTATTGGATGAATCAGAAGAGGTCAAAACTAGCTTCCTCTCAACAACAGAAGGACATCATAGTGGGCATTAATCCCGGGAAATTTGAGTTACTGGGACTTATTGATGAATGCAGATTTGATTATTGAATAGAAGATTAAAGGCCATTGTGTCCAAATTACATCAAATAAGCCTTAAAAATGAGGCGCTGTTCATGTGTCAGCCTTACTAAGGCAGCTGTGTTGCTGTCTTTTAACAATAATAATAGTACTCGGAAGTAAAACGTACTCTACTGATCCACCCATGTTTAATGAACCCATCACCAAGACATTTATATCATTACTACAGCTGCATCCATGGAGGTGTCTTGAATGTGTTAATAAATCGATTTCCATCAAAACATTTATATAACTACTGCAGTTACAGACATGGAGGTATCTCAAATATATTAATAAATCGATTTTCATCAAAGCATTTATATAACTACTACAGTTGCATTCATGGAGGTGTCTCAAATGTGTTAATAAATCAATTTTCCTTGCAGTCAGTGTTGCTTTGCTAACTCCTTTCCCTTCTGTTCATGTTCAGTATCCCAAAGGCTTATCGTTAGAGTCATACAGTGTCATTGTCGCACAGCTGCTGAGCCTCGGCATGGGCCTAACATACGACAACACCGACACCTGTCACTGTATAGGAGATGTTTGCCTAATGACGCCTAAAGCAATGTAAGACAACCTTCTTTATTAGTCACACATGTTTCCTCTTGCTTTCAATTTCTGTTAACTGAATTGATTATATACACATATATACTATGCTGAATTGATTATATATATATATACTATATATTATATATGCTATATATAATACACACACATATATTTTGAGGCACTGTTATGCTGTTTTCCTTAGTGAACGTGTGGATTTTAAACCCCACTCACTGTGTTATGCGTCTTGATAGGCCCCACCTGCACTTGTCTTTTCTCTCAGTGTTTATTTTGCTCTTTTTGGTATATAATGCTGCTACAGCATCCTGATGTTCGTTATGGAATTTTGGTTCATGAGTATATTATACATTGATCAACTCTGAATGATGAGCCTATCCGAGGTTTTACACTTTCTTTTCTGTGATGTCATTAAAAGCTGTCCTAATTGTTTTGTGACACTGTCTCAAGGTTGTCCTCATGTCCTGACGGTTTTGAGATACGTAATGCATTAACGCCAGCTCTAATCTCTTTGTCATGCCTGAAAGGCAGAACTTATTTCTTTCATCGGGGCAGACCTTTCTCTCTATTTTCTTCTCCCTGCTCTCTGTGGCATCTGGCAGCCACTATTCCACTGCCAACTTAACATAGGCTCAAAAATTTAAGTCCTATTTTTCAAAATTTTAAATCCTATTTTTGATGTGACATTTTTCTTCGTGTCCCTGGATCCTCTCACTTAACTGAATGTCCTCTAAGCCCATCCACACTATTGCAAATGAGGGGGCTATGTACTTCTTTTTATAGCTGAATATCTGCAAAAACACACATTAGATTTCTCTCCCCATTTTGTGCTGAGCATTTGGGTTGAGCCCATATTGTGGTATTTGTGAAGACTGTGGCAGTGAGCATGAGCACCCAGGTGTCCCTTTGACACCTGCTCCATCTCCTTTGTTCACATACACAGCAGGCTTTCTGGATCTCTCTGCAGGGTCCCACCACTTTTGAGACAGTGTCACACAATAACTACAAGAATTTCTATTTCTTCCATAGTAGGTAAGCAATGCTTTAATTGCTTTCTCTGACTGGTGGTACCCACTTTCTTGTTTTCTGTTTGATCCTGGGGAGGAGGGAGCTTCCCTGAGCTATCTTTTCCTATCAAGTTCTGTAGTTATAAAGTCATGGATCCCACGTCACTGATTTGGAGGGCAGGCAGATAGAAAATGTCCAGGCCCTACATGTTCCTTTTGGTCTTGGGTTTCTGTTAACTCATATCTCAGCTTTGCAGACTCCTTCTCACTTTATTTTATGAATTTTCACGTATACTTGGTGAGGAGAAGCAGAATGATAAATGTGTGCCATGATAACACACGTGCACAGATAAGAGACTTTAGCGTCTATGATGCTGCTGTCTAGGTAGTGGAAGTCAGGAACCCTGGATCAGTACCTTGCATGTACTGAGGGGCCACCTGCACCAGGTTCTACATAAGTACAGTATGTGACAATTTTTTTTTTAAATTGTATCATTACTTCTCACTTTTTCTTGGCAGATATAAAGAAGTCTGAAAAAACATCTTAGCAATCCAATCACTGTGTTCAAAAGTGCGCTTTTATGTTTTCTGTGAAGGATGGCGGGCACTCTTGAAATCTTTGTCAAAACGTGGCATTATGGGAACTGGAGTACATGGCAGAAGCTTTGACCATGCACACATTGTTATGTTCTAGATATTTTGGGGGCATGAAGAGTTTCAGTACCTGTAGCTTGGATGACTTTAAACAGTTGTCGATGGGCAAAGACCTTGGATGTCTCCAGGACTGGCCTCTGGAGAGAAGAGCTCGCCGTAGGCCGAGACGGATCTGTGGCAATGGCGTGTTGGAGGGGAAAGAGCAGTGTGACTGTGGCACTTTGAAGGTTGGTGGCCCCTTTTACTCAACGCATCTCAGTTTCTTACATGTAAGAAAAGCAGAAAAAACTTTCTCTCTTAGTTAAATAGATTTGAAGTCTGTAGTAATGAGGTGAGCAGGCCGTGTTCCTGGCACCCAGCTAGCTTAACCCCAAAAATAACCACACAGAAATTATATTAATTAAATTACTGCCTGGCCCATTATATCTAGCCTCTTCTTGGCTAACTCTCACATCTTGATCTAACCCATTTTTATTAATCTGTGTTTACCACGAGGTCGTGGTTTACTGGGAAAGATTCAGCATTTCTGAGTCTGGTGACTCCATGGCAGCTCTCTCTGCCTGCCTTCTTTTTCCCAGCATTCAGTTCTCTTTTCCCCACTTATCTAAATTCTGCCCTATCAAAAGGCCAAGGCAGTTGCTTTATTCAGCCAATGAAAGCAACACAAATACAGAAGGACCTCCTACACCAGAAGTCGACTATTTTTTTCTTTTGTGAAGCTAAAATCTTCAATCTCCTAATTTTCCTTTTGGGAGTTAGCATATTTGCTCTTTGAATGGTCATTGCCTATAAGTGGTGCCTTGTGATGTTGTTTATTGCCTGTGCCAGCTGAAAAAAATGATGATTAAACTGTCTTAAACTGTCAACATCATCTGCTCTTTGCAACAAACACTAATAAGGCAGTAAAAGGCAGGAGATAGACTCTGTGTAATAAGATGGTAGGGTGTGTTCCTGCTTAATATACTGAGAACATTATTCTAGGGACAAGTGTTCTTAATTAAAACATTACAAAATAAAACCTACCATCACTTAGAGAAGATAGAAAGTAGGAAAATAAGATCAAAATAAACTACATATGAAAAACGATAGAGGGAGCTTAGCAGGCTTGTCACATGTTAGAAGAAATGCTGAATATGAAAGCTATACCATGGGATAGCATCTATGTGAGATCTAGAAGACACTAGCAGCACCCTGGTCCTCCTGTTCTTACAAACTTTCTGTCATCTCTTTCACAATGCTCCCTGTGCCTTAGGCATAGGAGTTACTCTGCAGACATACCAGCCAGGCTTGAACCCCATGTTCACTCATTCTCTATATTTTGGCCAGTTGTCTATAGTAATCTATCTACATCCTCAAGGCCAGCCAGTCCAAAGTGGCCATCCCTAAACACATTACATATAAACAACCCAAAATGGACTCCAAAAGGTTGTATATACATTTAGCTGTGATAATAGTAATTATAGAAGAAGTCATGAATTTGAGATACAGTTGGAAAACACACTAGAGGAGGTAGGGAGAAAGAGGGGAGTAGAAATGATGTAAATACAGAACTCAAGTAGGAAATAACCCCCCATAACAATTAAACATACATGTATACATATGCATACACATACACACATGCACACGATCATATGAGCAACTCAACCAAGACAACCGGAGACTACAGAGCAACTGTAGAAATTCTGTAGTGCCCAGAGGCTCAGTCTGATTACAGAGCACCATAAGGAACTGCTTGTCTATGATGCTCCCTACAAGGCGAGCAGGGGTCTCTCAGTGGCTCCCACCACTGCCAAAATACCTGCCATCTTGGCTAACAAACAACTCTGTACCTCACAGTCTGCTGCAAACTGTGTTCTGGTCGCTATTATCTAAGCTGCTGCCATGCTGTGCTATCTTCAAATCAGCTTCATCTCTGAGACCCTACCGTTGCTGAGCTCTAATCACCAATATTTTACATTTACCCACGAAGCGATATGGCTTCCTGTCTCTGGGGACAAGCTATCTAGGAAGTACTCTGCTTTGCCTTGTTACTGGCTCCTGGTATAGCAGTGAAGCACCTATGACCTCTGGTACCCGAACTGATGTGGTATCCTTCCCAGGAGGATAGCAACGTTGCCTTACAGGGTGAGCAGCCACTGTGCCCAGCCTCCCTGTGGACTAGTCTTCTAAAATCCGAGCCACACAGATCTCTCACCTCCCTGGAAAGCAGAGTCCCCAACTCTCCCATAGCCCCGTCTATAGTTACTCTTTATCTTTCCTGGGTACATCTGCACATGTAGTTCCGTGGAGCCCAGCCTCCTGCTATTTGCCATCACATCAAGGTCTCGTCTCTCCACAGGGCTCCTGTTGCTTTGCAGCCAGGATTGTGCCCACGCTTGTCTTCCATGCTTGTCCCTTCCTTTCCACAAGAATCAGAATCATTGGAATGTTCCTGCCCTCAGAGCCAGAGAAACTAAGTGGAGTTTTGGAGTTTCATTATCGTTTTAGGGAAGGTGGGAGACCCGTATCACCTATGCCTCACAGACAGCGCTAGCTGACAGCTTCAACCACAGATCAGGTCAAAAGAGAAAGAAAAGCATCTTTGAACTTGAGGATGGTTCTTTTGAAATAATCCAGCCAGATGGTAGGGGAAGGAAAAGAAAAATAAGAAGGAATGAAGAAAGACTACAGAGCTTTTGTGGCGCTTTTAAGTGCAGAAATTCCTATTATGGAACTTTCCAAAAGAGAAAAAAAAAACTTTATAAAAAGCATATTAAAAAATTACTTAAAACTTCCCAAATCTAGGGGGAAGATTTGTGAACTCTTACACTTTCTCAAATAGTTTGGGCCAGTGGTTCTCAACCTTGCTAATTCTGCTAACATTTAATACAGTTCCTCATGCTGTGTTGACCCTAACTGTGAAGTTACTAAGTTGCTGCTTCATGACTGTAATTTTGTTGCTGTTGTGACCTGTAATGTAAATATCTGTATATTTAAGAATGTAAATAAGTAGTGTGAAATCTGACATATCACCCACCAGAGGGGTCATGACCCCTAGAACCACAAACTAGCGGCCATCTGATGGTTTTACCCTAATAAGGCCTCCATCCACACTGTCAAAAGTAGAAAGGAATTTTAAAGCAGATGACATATAAAGGGACAATTATGAGGCTTTACATGAACTTTTCAGTAGCCTTTCAGAACCAGAGAGAGTGGGATTGTCTCTCCGAAGCCCTGAGAGAAATCAGGAAAAAGAAGCTTGAGTTCAGGAGGTCTATCTTTCAGAAATAAGGAAGTAAAGTCCGAGACAAGTAGAAGCGGAGGGAGCTCATCCCTACGAGGCCTTTCATAAAATCTTAGTAGAATTTTCCAGCCATAAATAATAACCAGCCATATTTTTGATAGCGGGATATTCCCTTTGAGTTAAGAATACATACATACTTCAAGTGAAGGGGTCAAAAGACACTTTATACAAACAAGCAAGAATGAGGGGTGGTAACGACACATACCTCTAAAAGAAGACCAAGTCCAAAGGTTTGTCATGAGAAACTCAAATTAAATCGTTGAGAAGGTTTTAATGATTGTAAGCATGTATTTATTTAACATTGGAGCAACTACATATGCAGAACACACCGAAGAAGATATGAAGGTAGAAATATATAAACCTGTAGCAGGAGACAGCAGTTTTCACTTTCAATGGTCAGAAAACCATCCAGGAAGTAAATAATGAAGTAGTTCTCTCAAACTTCACTTTAGACCAAATACACAACACACACAACACATGCACACATACCTTCCTATTTAGTGGCAGTAGGATACACATTCTTATCTTGTGTATGTGAACCAACTATAATATTAAGCTGTAACAGCACTGTCCCAATATAAATATTGGAAAAATCACAAATAGATGAAAAGTAAGCAGTTGCCTCAGAGTAACTAACGAGTCAATGGGGAAATAGATAAAAAAAAATAATAAAATATCTTGAGGTGAATAAGGGCTGACACCAAAACCTCTTAAAATCTCTAAGCGGCAGCAAAAGCAGTTCCGAGAGGGCACTTTATAGCGAGAGATGTCTACATTAAGAAGGAAAATGGGTGTTGCTTTTGCCTTCCTGCTTTGGTCCTTTGCTGGCGAGAGCATCAACACAGCCGTTGCCACCGCTGCTGCATCAGCACCCAGCTCCAACGTGGACTGAAGAACGGTAGCACTCCAAGAGCCCCTCAGGCTGTCAGCCCCCACCTGGAAGAGCTGAGGACAAGTGACTCAGTTATGGGAGTTGGTGGCATATCTGACACTCTCCGCTGTACATCCGCATGACCAGTTTTCTCTCCCTGAGAGCAGCCGTCGCCCTTGGCATACACTTGTGTTTGCCGTCGGACACCATGCAGTTTTGTGACTCAGCTATTTATTTTCACCTTTGGGCTATTAACAGCTGTTGACTTGTATTCATCAAGCCAGTCCTCTTTAATATTGTCCTTAAGACAATTAACAAATATATAAATAGACCTTCGGCTGTAGCATTTTTTTGCTAAACAGCTTCCTGAATGTACTCTGGGGTGACCACGTCAGGTGACAAATGCAACCTAGCTGAATACAGAGGGGGCAGTTATGACGGGGTAGGGCAGATGGCAGTGTTTCCGCAAGAGTTTAGCGTGGGCATCAGTAACTTCAAGGGCACAGTTCAGAGTAAGGCAACACAAAATCCAATGCCTTTCAGAAGTACATTGTAACAGGAACATGAATAAATATTAGTATGATAAGCCAGGCTTTATTTCAGGGATGTAACAGTTTGCTATTTAATAGTCAGTCTTATTCATTACAGTGGGCTATGTGCCTGAGGGCGACTAGGAATGCTCAGTGTGTTGGGATTTACACATAAACAGTACCGATGGATGAGGCTTGACGTAAGCACCAGAATATAGAAGTGTCTAAAGAGAGTGGCTGTTAACAAGAGATCAAGTAGCGTTTTCCCCTGGGTGCTTTCATGGTAGGTCTTCTTGAACTGCACCAAACAGGGAGAAAATGTCCCGGCAAACTGCTGAATGAGATATTTTTTTTCCAGGAGAATATATTTATTGAAACTATAAATGTAAGACAAACTGTATGATTTTCAGGGTCAGGTGCGCAGCTTTGTTTGATGCTGCACAGCCAGACAAGAGCTGAGTAAGACTTTCACTTCCTTGCAGAACTGTACACACCGAGCGTGCTGTGACCCTATGTCATGCCGATTAAAGCCCAAGGCCAAATGTGGCTCTGGAGAGTGCTGTAAGCAAGACTGCACGGTAAGAGGAAAACCCACATTTGATAATAGCCCGGCAACTACTTTCTTGAAATAAAATACATAGTTCAAAGAGAGGAAAGCATCAGTATCTCTCTTAGCTGATGATTCAGTGACACTCTGAATCCATTCCACACTTGGACTCCATTCAGTAATCTATCACTGCCTCTGCTCTCGTGGGTATCATTTATGTCCCTTCTCTCCTAACTTGGCTTTCTGAAGTTTTCTCTATGGCGGCCAACGTGTCTGTCTGATCACGTGTGGCCCTGCCAGGTTTTCTCATCCATATTTTCTGTGTGTAGCTTATGTGAGGGCAAGAAGTTAGATGGGTTTCTTGTGCCCACTGAAGTCGCTTTACTGTCTTCTGGGAACGGCCTTTGCTTGACTGCACGGCTAATGTGGCAGTTGTCCTCTTCCTCAGTGTGTAAACTATTTAAAGAGAGCTCCATTCATGTTTACGTCCTAAGAAAAGAATGCAGGGCAAAGTAAACAGCAGAAACTCAAAGAGCAGTGATGCTCTTGTAATTCACTGAGTGTAGGATTGTGTTAGTTACGGCTACCTAGAGGAACAGTAACACACGCACGCACGCACGCACACACACACACACACACACACACACACACACACACTGTTGGCTAGTTTTATTCCAACTTGACACAAGCTGGAGTTAATCTGAAAGAAGGGAACCTCAATTGAGAAACTGCCTCCATCAGATCTTACTGTAGGGTATTTTCTTCTTAGTAATCGATGTGGAAGAACCCATTGGGTCCAGGCTCCAGACTACTGTGACTTTAAGTAAAACAAGCATCTATAAGCTTCCCCCCACAAAAAAAACCCAAAACTACAAACCTTTCATATAAGCCAAGAAGGTAGTTATATAATACTAATGAGACAATTCATCAAGAGGGTATAAAGAAGTTGTTAGTACATATGCATCCAACCCTAGAGCACCCAGATACAAAAACGATGTCAACAGGTATGAACGGAAAGACAGACCTACTCAAATGGTCAAATCCCATTGCTCAGATGGTGCGTAAGACAGGTTTGCTCACGACACCCTCCATGTAAGAAAAGCAGCCCTCCCCTCATCGAGTGCTCTGATAACAATACAGTCCAAATGTCATGGCAGAGCTCTCCTCTGTTCTGGAGTCTCAGCCAGGAAAAACCACTGCAAGACTGGAGAGGTGAAATCCATACATTTAGGGGTCTGGGTCTTGTCAAACCAGCTCTGAAACTCATGGAGGTCAGTTCTGCCTCCACACAGAGACTAGCAGCATCTCCTTTGGGAAGCTGGAGAGAGTATAGTAAGTGCTCTCGGATGCTTTGTGTATATAAGTTATGCCTTGTCTGCAGCAGCACCTCCGGAGGCACAGTCCTTGACCTCCCATTATCTACTGAATGCCATAGTAAACATTCTCACTTGGGGCAACAAATGACAGGTCTTTTGTCTTGTTAAAATTGTTTGCTAACTAATTCATTCATTCATTCTTTCTTCCTTCCTTCCTTCCTTCCTTCCTTCCTTCCTTCCTTCCTTCCTTCCTTCCTTTCTTTTTTTGGTTTTTCGAGACAGGGTTTCTCTGTGTTGCTTTGGAGCCTGTCCTGGAACTAGCTCTTGTAGACCAGGCTGGCCTCAAACTCACAGAGATCCATCTGCCTCTGCCTCCTGAGTGCTGGGATTAAAGGCATGTGCTACCACTGCCTGGCCCATTTATCATAGTCTTACTACATCAGTCCTTGAAATAACTGTCAATTGTGGATTTGCCTACTTTTTATTGCAGATTTTCAGTATTTATTTCACATGTTTTGACGTTCTGTTACTTGCTGCATCAATGTTCACACTGTTGTTATTACTGCATTGTTGTTATAATTGTAATAATGCATTGATGAACAGCTCTCTTAATAATTTCACAATAATTCTCATATATAACAATATCCCTTATTCTGAGATCTGCCTTTCCTGATATCATCACTTCCAATTTTTATCACTAAAGCTAGCATTATATATTAGCATAGTATATTTTACTCTCATTGTATTTTATTTCAAACTTTCTTTATATAAACAGTCCCTTTTAAGTAGCATTCAGTAGTATCTTACTTTCTATGCAGCCTGCTGCTTATTATATAGCTGCATTTAGATTAATAGGTTGATTCAAATATAACATTTGGGTATTTGTTTGCCTTTCTTCCAACTTGGAGTATGTGTGTACATGGCTGTACATGCGTGTGTGTGTGTGGTACACAGGTATAGTGTATGTGCATGTTGTTTAGGTTTTCAGGTCACAGAGGGTTTCAGATTTTGAAAGTCTAAAACAGGCTTTATTTTGCTTTTGCTTTTTATTGGGGATGTTTATGTGACACAGGTTATGTGTCTGTGGGTGTGGCCAGAGGCTGGCAGGATCTTCTCTGATTTCTCTCTGACTTATTTTCTTAACCTGTGCCCTGTTGATCTCAGTAGGATGGCTGGTCAATGAGTGCCACAGGTCTCTACTTCCCCAGAACAGGGGTTACAAACATAGGCTGCTAATTCCAGACTTTTAAGTGGGTGCTGGGATGAAAACTCAGGTCAGCAAGCTTGCTGGACAAGTTCTTGACTGACTGAAACACTTCCCATCCGCTTGATCTTTATTCGTTTGAAATCATATTTTCACTTGCTATATTGAAAGATAACATTTTTATTTGCCACGCATTAAAGTTGTTGCTATTCTATTTTCTTGCTTGTGTTGTCTCTAATGATAATGTTGCGATTATTCTTACTTTTTGTTATTCTGCACATAATGTCTTTTACCTTCCACCTTAAGGTTTATCTTTGTCATTGGTTTTGAGCAATTTGGTGATAGTGTGTATCAGTATGTTTTTTTTTTTATGTGTCTTCTGCTTGGGGTTTGTTGAACTTAGCTTTTATTATATTTGGGGAACATTCAACTGCTTTGTTGTCAAGCATTTGCTTCAGTCTTTACGTCTTTGTGGTCTCCTTTGAGAATGTCACACACATGACACTGGACATGGGAAAACATCTCACGGGTGGCTGATGCTCTGCCAACTTTTAAAAAACTGACTTTCTGTTTTATTTGTAATGGATTCCAATGCCGTGCCTTCAGCTTTACTGGTCCTATCCAGTGTACTTATCATCTGAGAATTTTTAAAAGTTTAAATTTTAGAATGTCTGCTGTCCCTCTCAGATTCTAACTCACTTTACCATTTCCTTTTAGACATTACTAAACAAAAACAAACAAACAAAACCAGATGCAATGAAATAGTCTAGAAAAATCAACTTTGTAGAAACTTCTGTCTTGTGTGCATATTGAGAAGTTTTCCTTTATTAGAAATCACCTCTTCAGGCTGGAGTGGTGACTCAGTCAGTGGTCAAGAGCACTGGCTCCTTACGCAGAAGATTCAAGTTTGATTCCCAGCACCTACATGGTGGCTTACAACTATATGTAACTCCAGTCTTAGGGAGCCTGATGTCTCTTCTGCACTCTGAAGGCACCAGAGAGGCACATGGTGCACATATGTACATATAGGAAAAATAGCCATACACATAAAATCGTAAAAAAAAATAAATCCTTTAAAAATGGACACAACAGACCGGGTAGTGGTGGCACACACCTTTAATCCCAGCACTCGGGAGGCTCTAGAGGCAGGCAGATCTCTATGAGTTCGAGGCCAGTCTCGTCTACAAGAGCTAGTTCCAGGACATCTAGGACTGTTACACAGAGGAAACCCTGTCTTAAAAACAAACAAAAAAAAGGTAATAATAATAGAATTAGTTGTCCTTGCTATACCTGATGGGAACTTTTGATTGAACCAACCATGTCCACATATGTTCAGAGGTGTAGGAACAAATCTTTCTGAGCCTGGGATGGGTATAACTCACCCCACCCCCCACTGCAGCTATAGAATATTTTTTGACAGATACATTCAGGTTGACCTGGGTCCTCTGCTACATTGTCTTATGGGAGGCCTTTGGTAATGGGATTTTAACACAAGTTTCACTAACAAGTATCCAAAATTTTGTTTTGTTTTGTTTTTGGTGTTTCAAGACAGGGTTTCTCTCTGTAGCCCTGGCTGTCCTGGAACTTGCTCTGTAGACCAGGTTGCCCTCGTAGTCACAGAGATCTGCCTGCCTCTGCCTCCTGAATACTGGGATTAAAGGCATGCACCACCATTGCCCAGTGAGATTTTTCTTTTTGATCTTGGCAACTTAAAAAAAAAATGGAAACTGAAATTTGAGAGAGAGAGAGAAAGAGAACATTCCTGGAAGTAATTTTTTATGTTCTCTTCTAGCTAAAACCAATCAATACACCGTGTAGAAAATCAACTGGTGAATGCGACTTTCCCGAGTATTGTAATGGGAACCTTTCTTACTGTGTGCAGGACACATACTTGCGTGATGGGGAATATTGTGACTCGGGTCAAGCCTTCTGCTTCCATGGATTGTGCCGGACTACTGACAAGCAGTGTATCGACCTGCTTGGAAAAGGTAAGGGCCATAATGCTCCTCTAAAATCTGATTATCCCAACACCAAAATTCAGCTCTATAGGACAAAAGTATGTCATCTATTACTGGCCAAAGTCTTGCTTGGTAATCATTCATTTGAAAGGAAACTCATTTTCTTATGTCCAAGAGACAGCAGAAAGGATCCCTGAACTTACATTGACTTCCTGTTTATGAGAGGAAGAATGTGCAAGCAGAAACACAGGTTCCACAATATTAGATTGGATTCGTAGTCATAGTGAAAGACCCTCAGAGTGGTCTTGTTGCCAAGGAGCCCCCAGGCTCAATAACCAGGCCGTCAGATGCAAAAGCACGAGGTTTATTTCACAGTTGCGCAAGTGGGTGCCTAGCTTCGGGATAGCTAAGCACACCAAGTATCTGTGCAAGCAAGTTTTTATAGACAAAATCACAAGTTTTACATGAATTATAATATGGGGTACAGGTACAATTGGGATTGGTCTAGATATTCAAACCAGAGTTCAACCCAGAATGAAATTAACATAGTCCAGCCTGTTTTTAAAAAAATTCAGGTACATGGCATCCTGCTTTATGGCATCCTGGCATCCTGCTTGTTCCATTGTGGTTTAGTTTGTAGATTGGTAATCATTCACTATGACCGGTTCTGATAATCATCTGCTTAGAAGACTGTGACCAGTTCTGATAATCATCTGCTTAGAAGACTGTGACCAGTTCTGATAATTGCTAGCCTTCCTGCCCTGTGGGGGGGGGGAGGGGGGAGGAAGAATCTGCCGGAGTACAACAGTCAAAACTGGTTTACCATGGTTTGTAGTTTTCCATTACCCAACTCATCCAGTTCGTTATGAAAAATTGGTTGGGGTCTTTCAATAGGGTTTAGTTTAAGTTTTAAAGGAAGCTTGGTTTCCAGTAGAGCAAAGTGGGGGGCTTCAAGAGCTTGAAAATGATTATTATACCTACTCCAATTTATTGTAATTGCCTTTTGAAAAGTAAGATCTGAAAAACTACAACATTACTGATAAGTATCCAGGAGTTCAATAATTATTTTGCTTATACTATGGATAGTATTCTGCAAGGCTTATGTGATTTTCCTTCTACATCCCTTTGATTCTAGGAATTGGTTTTGTTTTTCATATTATCTCCCTAAAATGCTTTGATAATAGGACCAAAATGAGGCACCTTTAGAAATAATACGGTCTTTTACAGACTAATAATGGACAGCTAGTTGAGAAGATCATTATTATGGAGAGGGATAGCATCAATTTGACAGAATTAACTGAAAGAATTTGTGCTGTTGACTTTAACAATTGGAATCTGTTGAAAATTTATGATAGATTAATGGATAAGGTATCTCTCCAAGAAGTAATATGCACACCATCAAAATTATGTTCAAAGATGAGACATTATTTTAACTGGACAAGTGTCATATCTTGGAATCTCAGTGAGGGCATTAGAACTGAACAATGGACAGGAGACTCAGACTTTCAAAAGGCAGTAGAACAAAGAGTTGAAAAGATTGAAGGATTTATTGAAATTGATGAGCAGGTACAGCAGGTACAAGGACAGGATTTAGGCTTATCAGTACGTACCAGACCCTGGGATGACTTACACAGAGATTTAACTGCATATCTGATAATTTTCTCAGAAGGACCATCTGGCACAAAGTACCCTAAGGTAGTCAAAGAATATACATGGGAACCAATACGTATGAGTGATCTAAAAGAAATTAAAAAGCAATAGTTTCTTATGGACTACATTCACCTTTTGTCAGGGAAATGGTAAAAATCATGGGCTTCAAGCAATAGGCCACCCCACACGATTAGCTTCAGTTAATCTCAGTGGTGCTAGAAGATGGACCTCAGCTGCTTTGGAAGGGTTATTGGAGAGAAGAGGCAAAAATTTTCAACAACAGGGATAAGCAAAATGATTTGAGACTTCCCAAGATCAAAATCTTGGTGAGGGTCATTACTCTGATCCTCAGGAACAGGTTTGCTATGAGGAATGCACCTTGTTCCTATGTAGGTAGTATAGCATCTTTGAATTCTTGGGACAGTATTTAGGAACTAGGAAAGATAGTTGAATCATATATTAGTGTTAAACAGGGCCAGAGAGAACCCTTTAGTGACTTCTTATAAAGGCTGTACAAGTAGGAGTGACAGGCCCTGAAGCTAGATGTGTACTTATTGAATCTTTGGCTTTTGAAAATGCCAACTTAGAATGCAAGAAGATCCTTGGGTCTTTAAAGGTCAGATCAGCATCCATAGATGAATGGATCTTTCATACACTGAATGTTGAAACATTTGACTATAGTACTGAGGCTTGGGTAGGAGAAGTGATTTCCAATGGTATGAGGAGACAGCAAAATGCCAAATATTTTAATTGTGGTCAAATAGGTCATCTAAGAAGGGACTGTAGACAAGGAATTCCTAAGAATAATATCTCCTCTAGGAATGGCAAGAATAGGAGGACTCAGTCTTCTGGTATATGTTGGAGGTGTGAAAAGGGTGACATTGGACCAATGAATGTAGGTTGACAAAAGACAGACAAGACAACCTGATACCATTGGGAAACTCCTTAGGGGGGCCTCTTGCAGGCCCCCATGTCAAACAAGGTCCTGTCATTCCCAGTCACTGTGGAGAACATGTCTTACCAAAAAATTGAAATAATCCAGTGCCTACTGTAAAAAAAACATACTGTTCTGGATGATGGAATAGACATGGAGGATGAATCAAGAACTCCAGTAGGAAATATGAAACATATATTTTGACTGACTTCTATAAATTATCAAAGACCAAAACTAAGAGTGAATATAAATGACATTGTAATTGAGGGATTACTAGACATGATTACAGATGTATCATTACTCTAGAACCTTGGCATCCATATTGGTCTCTTCAGGAGGCAGATATTCAATTCCTAGGAATTTGAACCCTATCTCAAGTGAAACAAAGCATGAGGTGGATTGAATGTATAGGGCCAGAAGGACAGAAAGGAAGGCTGAGGCCATATGTAGCTAATATTACAGTGAATTTATGGGGTTTTGACCTATTGCAGCAATGGAATAACCAGGTTAACATTCCTGCAGTTCCCAAAACTCATGTTTCTGGGAAGGATATTATAAGATATTATAAACAAAGGTCACCAGCCATTCAGGCTGTACAAGAACACAAAGGAACTAGAAAATCTTCAGAGGTACTAATGGTCTTGTCTTTAAAATGGTTAACTGAGAAACCCATATGGGTTAAACAATGGCCTTTAACAGAAGACAAACTGCAGGCTTTAGAACAGTTGGTACAGAAGCAGCTAGATGCTCCCCATGTTAAAGAATCAACCAGCCCTTGGAATTCTCCTGTATTTGTTGTTAAAAAGAAATCTGGTAAATGGAGAATGGTGACAGATCTAAGAGCTGTCAACAAGGTTATTCAACCTATGGGCCATCTACAATCTGGAATTCCTTTGCATTCTTGATTACCGAAAGGATGGCCTCTCATAGTTACTGATTTAAAAGATTGTTTCTTCACTATACCATTACAAGAAAAGGACAGAGAAAAATCTGCTCTCACAGTACATACTTATAATAATTCTCAGCCTACTAGGAGATACCAGTAGACTGTCCTCCCACAGGGAATGCTCAATAGCCTCACTGTGCCAATACTTTGTAAGTCAGTCATTGGAAATAATATGCAAGCAATTTCCTAAGTCTATAATTTACTATTACCTTGATGACATTTTGTTATCTGACTCAAATGCAGATTCCTTAGAAAGAATGCTTGGAGAAGTAAAGAAAGATTTACCTAAATGGGGATTACAAATTGCTCCTGAGAAAAATACAAAGAGGAGATTCTGTAAATTACCTACGTTACAAAATAGGTTTACAGTAAATTAGAGCTCAAAAGGCACAAATTAGGAGAGACTGATTGTAGACTCTTAATGACTTTCAAAGATTGTTAGGAGAGATTTCCAGTCTGTGACCAGCTGTTGGGACAACACCTGATCTAATAATTCATTTAACCAAAACTTTAGATGGTGACAAAGACTTAAATAGTCCCAGGGACTTAACAGCTGAAGCAGAAAAAGAATTGACAGTCATTGAAGAGAAATTACAGGAAGCATATGTAGATAGAGTGAATTCAAATCTTAATTGTATTCTAGTCATATTCCCCTACAGGAATTTTAATGCAAAGGGAAGATATTATCTTAGAATGGATCTTTTTACCACATAAACTAAGTAAAAAATTAAAGACTTATGTAGAAAAAGTCTCTGGATTAATTATAAAACAAAAATTGAGACTTTGTCAACTAGCAGTTATAGACCCAGCAGAGATTATAGTACCTTTTGCTACTGATGAAATTTAAAAAATATGGGAAGGCAATGAACCATGGAAAAGAGCATGTGCTAATTTTTTGGGAGAAATTAATAGCAATTATCCCCAAAGTGATAGAATTAACTTAAAAAAGAGAACTACTTGGATTCTTCCCCAAATTGTACATGATGCACCAATAACTGGAGCCTGTACATTTTATACCAATGCAAATAAATCAGGAAAAGCAGGTTACAAATCAGAATTAAGTAAGGTGGAACAAAGCCCTTATAATTTTTTCCAAAAGGCAGAGTTATATGCTATTCTCACAGTACTAAGGAATTTCAAAGAATCTCTCAATATAGTTACTAATTCACAATATGCAGAAAGAGTTGTCTTGAATATTGAAACCACTGAATTTATACCAGATGATACAGAATTGACTTCATTATTTAATTCAGGTTCAAGACATAATCAGGAATAGGCTTTCTTCCATATACATAACACACATCTGATCCCATACAGGTCTGACAGGTCCTCTATCTCAAGGTAATTCAGAAATTGACTGATTATTGATTGGAAGTGTGCTGAAAGACTCAGAATTTCTTAAGAAACATCATATCAATAGCAAAGGTTTAAAGAAAGTTTTCTGTTACATGGCAACAAGCTAAGTGTTCCAAAGCCAATACATTGTTCCCCTTTAAAAAGCTCAGTGATTCCTTTACAATGAATGCTTATTATGTTAATCTTGATTTTTAAAAAAATTGTCATCAGTCTTGTGGCTTACACCTGTCATCCCAGTACTCAGGAGACTGATGCAGGAGGATTGCTGCCAGCTTTCCTAATAAAACAAATCTGCATGAAGCTGTTATTTATTTTGGTTATTGAACGTTTGCCTATCTCTTTAAATTTTTTATCATTTAATCCTGGTCCAGATTCTAATGGGTGAGGTCTAAATTAGATTTAGAGTATCAGCTAAGTTGGGATGGGTTGGACAGAAACTTACTGGTATTGTTTGTTAATGAGGAGACTCTTCTCAAGAACTGAACTACAGACAGTAGTGTATTCCGTTTACAAGTGCATCTACACATAGGGAGTATGTCCTTCTGGAGGTGATGCCTGTACATGAGTTTCTGCAGGCGTGAGAACATGCACCACAGTTGAAGAGGGGCCTCTTGTCAATGAAGAGCAATGAAAGCAAAGATCTCAGTTCTTCACCAAATGACTGATATGAACAGTGCAGTCCACCCTTAAACTTCTGAGTCAGAGCAATGACTCAGTTGAATTTTTGCTAATTTTTAAGACTAGGCATGACTCTGACTCTCTCTCTCTGTTTGTGTCTGTCTGTCCATCCATATGTATGTGGGTTGATATAGATGAATGGTAGTATCCTTTCTACTTTCAAAATTTAATGCTTCTTTTATGTTTACTGGATAGGGCATGGAGATGAGGAATCTGGTGTGGAGCACAGAAAAGAAACTCATCCTGGGTTGCACTCTGAACACTGGGCCCTACTTTAAAGAATGAACTGTCTTTTCCCAGTAAATAAATAACCAAGAAAGAAAAAAATTCAAAGGGAATAGAGAGGAACCACATCTGCCCCTCTCTCTTAAAATATGAGATATCTAAACCTGCTAACTAACCTTCCTTCCTTCCTTCCTTCCTTCCTTCCTTCCTTCCTTCCTTCCTTCCTTCCTTCCTTCCTTCCTTCCTCATTTTGGTCAGTCTCCTAGGCTCCAGTAGAACCCAGATATCTCTTTGTAAGTATTTCAATCCTAACAATGTATTGATGCTAAGGGGTCACATTGCAGTTTCCAGTCTGCCTCTATGGGTCCAGGAGTGTGAGCTGAACTCGCAATCCATCTCAGTTCTCTTTGTCTTTATCTTTAGGTGTGAGAGGGGCTCCCTTCTGGTGTCATGAAGAATTGAATTCCAGAGGTGATAGATTTGGCAACTGTGTTTCTCAGCATTGTAAATTTGAGTATGTGTTTAGAAAATTATACTTTTACCTAGAATGCAGATTCTCAAATACTAAAATGTATTCTGTGTGAACCACAGTGGGGTACTTTGTCAGGTTTCCTTTGGCCTGTGATCTCAACTGAATGGTTGTTGTCTCTTGCCATGGAACATTTGTCCAGGGCCAATAATGTTAAAGCTCCAGTGATCTTGGAAATAGCTTTTGTATATAGCTTTGATGAACTATCCATTGTGTTAAATAGTTCACAAATATATTCATGATAAACATGATATACCTCACAAAATATATCTAATAAAAGTTATCTTGTTTTACTTACTAAAAAAAACTTATAACCAATGGTCATTAATCCAAATTCCAGTAGCTAGAACAAAGCATAAAAAAGCTGTCATGATGATTATTTTTTTAATTCTAAAAATTATTCAACCTGGATTTAATTTAGTAAGACATTATTTTTAACTTAGATGTATACTAAGTTAAAGAAGAGTAAATTCTAGTTTCACATTGTATAGGGAGTTAAGACAGAAAGAAAACGTTCAGAGAAGGTGGGGCTGCATTGCTGATTTTCCTAGTGTGGACCCTTAATTGCTAGCCTGTGATATCAACTACTTCTGTCAATAAATGCTAAGAGACCTTTCCCATTATGCTTCCAGAGATGTTCTGTGTGGGAAGTTAGTCTGTACATGGCCATTCAAGAAGATACTGACACTCGTCAATATATCTGCAGTTTATACGCATGTACAAAATGACGTATGTATATCTCTCTATAAAGGCGGGAGGATACCGAAGAACACACTAACGACATATAGCACTATTGAAGACAGAGACGAAACCTTTGTAGAAGATGGCACTATTTGTGGCCCTGATATGGTAATTTGAGATACTTTAAACTGATTTAAAATTATTTTGTAGTCATATTCGTATTGACACTATATCAAACACTGTATTTTCTACAAATTTCTTCATTGTGGTAAAATGCTCATAGCTTATAACAAAGGTTCCCCTCTTAAAAGATGTGTGTAATTTAGTGATACTAAGTTCACTCCCAGTGTTGAGCAGCTACTACACCACCGTGCATCTCTATAGCCTTTTCCTCTTGTAGAACTGAAACTCTACCTATGGGATTGCTGTTTGTTCCCCTCTGTAGTCTCTGGAACCCTCTTTCTGTGCTCTGTGATTGCTATAGATATGACACAGAAGTGGATGATTTACTTTACTTAGCTGAGATCCTCAGGGACCATCTGCTACCATCTGTAGCAGAAATTACAAGTTCTATCTTTTTCAAGGCTGTGTACTATTTCACTATTTGGATATTTCATGTATTGTTTAATTCATTCTTCAGCTCATGACTATTTTCATACTTTAGCTACTGTAAATAGTGTTATAGGACCAAAAATGTTCATAATCCCACTTTTAGTTATTTTGATTATATTCTTAGAGGTAGAATTGTTGGTTTGTAAGGTAACTCTGTTTTCAGTATTTTGAATAACTACTATACTGTTATCCATAATGGTTAGAGCATTTTGTATTCTTACCAACATTTTAAATAGTGTATGTGTGGAAATTCATATTGATTTCAATTTGACAACATCTAGAATCACCTCAAAAACAAGCCTTTGATATATTTGTAAAGTGTCCCTATTAGGTGATTGAGATAGGAAGACACACCCTGAATATGGGTGAGACCATTTCATAAGCTGGGATTCCAGACTGAGTGCTCTCATTCCTTTTTTTGCCTCTTGCTTCCTCTCTCTACCCTGCTTTTCTCTCTTTCTTGAATATGAATGCAGTGTGACCAACTGCCTCCTGTTGCTGGGTTATCTCTACCTTGATGAACTGTATTGTTGGGTCCAGCTCAACAGGTACATTCCTGAGAAGGGGAGTGTGGACTGAGGAAAGAAATAGACATAGACAGAGACAGCATTCAGTACACTCATGAAAACAGTACCATGTGGATGATGCTGTCTAGGTTTGCTGCCAGCTTGAGATGTAGCCTGACTTTCCTGGATCACAGATACATTGTCCCTTGTGTGCTGATCCTAAGGAGATGCTTCTCAAAAAAATGTTTTTGAGAAGACCCCTCTTCTGCATCCTATGTTTAGGGCCTCTCCTTTTCGAATGAATTTGGATTTTCACAAGATCCAAAATTTTGAAGGGTTGGGTCTTTCCTGCGGGAAAGCGGTCCTGTTGTACCGGTTTAGCACGCGTGTCTACCTAAGGGTGCTGATCTTAAAGAACAGCAGTTGTTCCCTTAGCGCCGCCGCCTTTGTCTCCAGCATTAAATCCACGCCTCCCCTGACAAACATCATGTTTCCCAGCTCTGCTTGTTGCTCTCGTTCACTTTAACCAGAGCACAGTGACAGTAACTGTAACAGCCTGAATGCCTTTGCCTTTTATGGCCCCTACCAAACAAATTAGTTGGTACTCTACAATTCAGCTTCATTTGAGTGAGAACAGACAGGATGCTGCTGGACTCTTTGCCAGGCTATCCCAGGAACAGCCTGTAGCCAGATCCCTAGCAATAGTCCCTGCTGTCTTTTAAAGTGTGTGTGCCAGGTCCCCACTGCCTGTGTTCCTCTCAGCAGGCTGACCTTCCAAATTCCTAGCACAATGGTCTTTTGGGCTTTTCTAGCTTCAAACTCCCAGGGATTTTCTAGCTTCAAACTCTATGTCTTTTTTTTTCTTTTTTTTTAATCTTTTTTTTTCCACATTTAATTTTTTATTATTGCATTATAAATAGTACCATTCAAAATTTCCACCTCCTCAGCTCCTCCCATTTCCCTCCCGCTTCCCCACTCCCCCTCCCCTTTTCCCCTCCAGTCCTAAGAGAGGGCAGGTTACCCTGCCCTGTGGGAAGCCCAAGGCCCTCTCATCTCCATCCAGGCGGAGGAAGGTGTGAATTCCAACTGACTAGGATCCCAAAAAGCCAGTACATGCAGTAGAATCAAATCCCAGTGCCATTATCATTGGCTTCTCAGTCAGTCCCCATTGTCAGTCGTATTCAGAGAGTCTGTTTCGATCACATGCTCGTTCAGTCCCAGTCCAGCTGGCCTTGGTGAGCTCCCACTAGATCAGGCACACCATCTCAATGGGTGGACGAATCCCTTGCGGTTCTGACTTCTGTGTTCATCTTCTCCCTCCTTCTGCTCTTCAACTGGGCCTTGGGAGCTCAGTCCAGTTTTCCAACGTGGGGTCTCTGTCTCTATCTCCGTCCGTCGTTGGATGAAGATTCTTCTGCTCTTCGACTGGACCTTGGGAGCTCAATCCATTGCTCTGGTGTGAATGTGGGTCTCTGTCTCTATCTCCATCCATCGGACGAAATTTCTATGGATGTGATCAAGATATTCATCAGTGTGACTATGGGACAATGATAGTTCCGGCACCCTCTCCTCTCAAACTCTATGTCTTCCCTGCAAGTCACTTCCAAGAACCTTCAGACAGCTTGAGATCAGCAATGATCACACTTCTGATAGCAAGTTTATGTGCTAGTTAGTTTTTTGTAATACCTCATCAAACAGAGGATCTATCTGTAAACTTTCACTCACTGCAGGACACACAGGCTCCCCTCCACTTGGGGTCAAAACCGATCTCATCTCCTTCTGGTGCTTTATCTTTCTGATAGGACTTAGGAGAGACGGCTTGAAAGTAAGACTTAAAAGTCCTTGCATAATTTGTCTGGCACAAAGTCTGTAGGCACAAAACTCATTTCAGTATATAAGAATTACCTTTTTCTTGGCTATAGTCTCAGAGATTTGAATCCCAACTATAGGTAATATAAATTTTGATTTTCCTAAATATGTCTTGTGCTTTTTCTATGCTCTCAATTTCATGGTTTGACTGCCTTTATTTTTTATCTTTCCATTGCTTTGTTTTAGTACTGTATGGAGGCAGTGTGCAGAGAATTGAGATTTGTCGCAAATTTTAACACTTGCAATGCTACTAGAGATTGCAATAACCGTGGGGTGAGTATTTATTTCAGCAATATGGTTTTAGTAATCTAATAAGCAAGACATTAAAACTGACTTGGATTTGTTTTGCTATTTTTATTCTGTATGGTGTCATTGATCATATGTATTATATTTACCATATTTATTATGTTATATCTATTACATCATATTCTATCATATGTAATGTACAAAATATGTCATATTCCATATATCATATAAGTGTATTTTATTTATAGATGTATTTATAAATTTATAAGTGATTTATAAACCATTTATATAATTTATATTTTATTTATATTATATAAAATGTATATTTATGTATTATTTATATTTATCATGTTACATATTTATCATGTACAGGGGGATGGACAGGGGGATGGACAGGGGGATGGACAGTGAGATAGACAGGAGGATGGACAGGGGAAAGAACTGGAGGATGGACAGAGGGATGGACAGGGGGATGGACAGGAGAATATCCATCCTTTTGTAGCCACAGAGCTATTCAACCCTCTGCTTATAGAGACAAGGCAGGAAGAGGAAACAAATGTTTTTAGAAAATCATTGCTGGCCTTACTAGATTCTGGGGTTTCCCGTGGAGCTAGCACGTATTAAGTGACAATTAATTGGATGTTGTTGGTAGTTGTGATACTTAGGTATGTTTTTGGAGAAGTTGAAAAAAATTAAAAAAAAAAGAAATAGCTGACTTGGGCACAGGAACTTAGATGTACCCTCTAAACTATGGACAACTACGAGAGGAAGTTTGGTGACTTACTACTGTATTTAAACTACATTTCCTAGAATGCCGTGTTTTGTGGCACTCAATTGCTGTTTTGGAACTTTTTCAGTTTTGTAACAATTTTCACCATTGCCACTGTAAAAAAGGGTATAACCCTCCTCACTGTGAAGAAATGAAAGGACAGTTTGGAAGCATTGATGATGGACACGAGTATTATATTGAAGGTCAGTGGTCCTAACATCTTATTGACTAAATGTAGTATGCAAGAGGATGCATTAAAGGTTCACATCAACATTATGTAGTAACTAATGTAGCAAATGGGGCTTTTCATAAGATTTAAAAACATGGACTGTACAGTTTCTTAGATTCTTTCCCTGTCAGGACTGACACTGCATACTAAGGTAAAAGTGTGCCCAATGTCAGCAATTTTTATGTGAAATTCATTTATTTCATACAATCTGAATAGCTGATTTCAGCTGTTGGCCTTGCATTGTCTCCAGAAGTCCTAGTTTGGAACAGCATCAGTGGTTTTCAATCTTCTAAGCTGCCTTTTCTTCCAGTTGACTGAAAAATTGGCTGACTTTCTCCCACTGTAAAGGTAATAGTTAGGGATTTCCTATTTGAGATCTCCACTGTGCTGTGCCCGAGCAGTATCTTGAGGTGACACAGGAATGGATGGGACTGGGAAAACTAAGGGTTCCTTAGCTGTAGATGGCACCCAGTTCACTCAGCATAACTGGGCATTCCTGGAAGCCTTGGTCTCCTTTGTTTTGCTGCTTCACAAAGGACTTGTGGAAATCTGGATTTGCTTCTCTGCGGATGTTACAAGATGACCAGCTTTTCGGGAAGAAAAGGACATAGAACTATACACACATTTTTATTTCACAATATATGTAGAAGTAGATGTTTTTAATTATATATTTTTCTGTATTGATTGATTGCTTTTTTTTTTGGCTTTTCAAGACAGGGTTACTATTTGTAGCTTTGGAGCCCATCCTGGAACTCACTCTATAGACCAGTCTGGCCTCGAACTCATGGAGATCCGCCTGCCTCTGCCTCATGAATGCTGGGATTAAAAGTGTGAGCCACCACTGCCTGGCTATTGACTGCTTTTGAATCAAATAAATGTAATCATTTGAACAAAACATAGAGCTAGTGGATAGTATCCGTTATAGTATAGATTTGTCAGACAGGGCTGGACACCACAGAATTGCTCATTGTGACCAGTTGTCATTCTCTCCAAACTCCAAAAAGAAGTTTCACTGATGAGGAGCGAGAGCTTTATTTATCTTTTAGGATCCAGATCCATACCCCCTCCCCAAGTCTAATTGGGTCACTTGCTTTCTTGACCATGTTTTTTTTTTTTAAAGTTCTTTATATATTCTGGATATTAATCCTCTGTCAAATGTGTAGCTGACAAAGATTCTCTCCTACTCTTCAGGTTCCTCTTCACTTGGTTGGTTGTTTCTTTTGTTCTATGGGAAGTTTTTAGTCTTATTAGACCACACTTGGGAGTTGTTGGTCTTAATTTCTGGGCAAATAGAGGCCTCTTTAGAGGTTCTTCTCTATTCCTGTATCCTTGTAGGATGCTGCCTATGTTTTCTCCTAACAGTTTTAGTATTTTGGGGTTTTACATTGAAGCTTTAATCCACTTGGAGTTGATTTTTGTGCAGGGCAGCAGATATGGGCTTAATTTCAATATTGTATGTATGGGCATCCAGTTTCTGCACTATCATTTGTTGAATATATCTTTTCTCCACTATATGTTTTTGGCATCTTTGTCAAATATCATTGGCTGTAGATGTGTGCATTTATGTGCAGGTCTTCTGTTTTATCCCATTAGTCTGGATGCTTGTTTTTTATTACTATAACTCTATAATATATCTTGAAATCTGGAAATGGTAAATCCCTCCCACATTATTCTTTTTGCTTAGAATTGTGCTCTCTCTCTCTCTCTCTCCTTCTCCCTTCTTGTTCTTTTTTAATTTTAGGATTTTCCCCTACTTCTATAAAGAATGGCATGGGATTTTGACTGAAACCTTACTGAATCCATAAATTGCTTTTGGTAGAATGGTCATTTTCACAATACTAATCCTATCAATCCACAAGAATGATAGGTCTTTCAATTTTCTAGCATGTATTAGTTTTTTTTGTCAACTTCTTAAAGAGTGAGTCACATGGGAAGAGGGAACATAAACTGGGAAAATTCCTCCATCAAATTGTCTGTAGACTAAATTTGGGGAAACATTTTCCTGATTAATGGTTGATGTTGGAGGCTCCCGCCTACTGCAGGCTATGCCAGTTCTAGGCTTGTGGGTCTGAGTTGTACACAAGTGCAAGCTGATCAAGCCATGAGGAACAAGGCTATAAACAACATTGCTCCATGGTCTTTGCTTTAGTTTCTGCCTCCAGTTTCCTCCCTTGAGTTCTGCCTTGACTTCATTCTGTGATGGACTGTTACCCCAAAGTAGAAGATGAAATAAACCATGTCATCCCCCAGTTGCTTTAGTTATAGTTTTTATCACAATGATAGAAGCAAACTAGGACATAGAGTCTTCCTCATAATCTTCCGTGTTTCATTGTAGAGGTCTTTCACCTCCTTGGTTAGGTTTATTTTAAGATATTTTATTGTCTTTGATGCTATTGTAAATGGGGGTGTTTCCATGATCTCTTTCTCAGGGGGTTTCTTGTTAGTATATGGAAAGGCAGCTTTTTGTAAGTTGATTATATATCCTTACACTGCCGAAATTTCTAGGCAGTTCTTCACATTTTCTGGTTTAATTTTGGGGATCTTTTATGCATAATATCATGTCATCTACAGATATGGATACTTGGACATCTTTCCCTGTTTGTATTCCTTTGATTTCTTTATCTTCTTTTATTACTCTAGATAATGGCTAAATAACTTTTTCAAAAAGGGATAGAAACAGTGGACAGCCCTTTCTTGATTTTAATGGTTTTTCTATGGGTTTTTCCTCTATTTTGCTTGATATTGGCTATCAGTTTGGCACACACAGCCTTGATTGGGATGAGGTATGTTCTTTCCAGTTCTACTGTCTTAAGGACTTTCATCATGAAGACATGACGAGTTTTGTCAAAGGCTTTTCCCTACATCTGTTCAGATTATCATGTGATTTTTGTCTTAAAGTCTATTTGTAAGAATTCTCATATTTGTTGTGGCTTTTGTATGTTAAACCATCCCTGAGTCTCCAGGATAGAGCCATTTGATCTTAGTAGATGGTATTTTTGATATAGGCCTGTATTCAGCTCACACATATTTTAACTGAGGGTCTTTGTATCTATGTTCATAAGGTATGTTGGTATGTAGCTGCCTTTTTGTGTGTGGGTTTGTCTTTACCTGGTTTTGGTATTACAATAGTACTGTTTTCTGGAATGAGTTTGGGAATCTACCTTCTGTTTCTTTTTTCTTAATTTTTTGAGATTATAATATGATCTCACTATTTTTCCCTTCACTTTTCTCCTCCAACATATCCCTCCAGACTTTTCTTCAAATTCATGGCCCCTTCTTCTATTAATTGTTACCATACATACACACACACACACACACACCCATAAATAGAAACCTCTCAGTCCATACAATGTTACATGTATGCATGTTTTTGAAGCTGATTGTTTGGCTTTACTCCCCTCACTTCCCTCGGTCGTCTGTAGTGCTGTCTGTAGAGCTGAGCTCTCATGAGTGTTTCCTCATTGAATTTGTCATCTTCATTGGTGTCACCATTGTTCCGCTCAGGTTTGGACAGTCATAGTGGTGAGACTTAGTGGGTGTAACTTCTGATATTACCAAAAGACACCGTCTCAAACAAGCTCCCTGATCCTTTGGCTCTTACTCTTGGTCTTGCACTAACTTGCTATGCCATGCTTTGTTGACTTCTATGGGTGGCCTGTCCTTTCTGAATGGAAGAGGAGTGGATGAAGGGGTAGAATGAAGGTTGGGGGAGGGGATGGGAAGAGAGGTGGGAGGGGAAACTGTGGTTGGTATGTAAAAAAGTGAAAAAATTTTAATTAAGAAAATCTTTCCATCCCTTCTTCTGAAATGTTCCCTGAGCCTTAGGTATAGGAGTGTTTTGTAGATGTATCCACTAGATTGGACTCTACAACTCTGCATACTGATTGGTTGTGGTTGTCTGTAGTAGCTTCTGTCTGTTGCTAAGAGAAGTTCCCTTGATAAGGGGTGAAGACAACACCTATCTGTGGGTATAAGGACAAATGGTTATAGGTTAAGCATTAGTGATTATGGGGCTTTACTTAATTAGTTGTTGCAGGTTCTACTCCAATAACCCTGATTTCACTAGCATGGAGTAGTTAGCTGGGTTTCCAGTATCAGACATTGTTGAGCAGGTCTTAAGACCAAATAAAAAAACTGTTGGTTGCTGCCAAGGTATGTGTGCCACTAGGGCACTTGTAGGGTTATCATGCTAGGCCAGTTGTTGATGTGGCTCATAGGCATCACAGTTGGGTAGGACTGTTGGTTACTTCCCTTCTTTAGAAACGTTCATGCTGCCTTCTGACACTATGAGAATGAGTCAGCTCATTTGAGAAAAGTCCATTAAAACTATGTATGTATATTTATATACAGAATTGTTTATTATAGGGTTATTTTTAGATAAATAGTTAGTGGTATGATTCCTGTTATTTATCCTCCTTCTTCTGTATTTATCTCTCTCCCTTTCTTAGGGATCCTCCTTTCCTATTTTCCCCACCAGATCACTTGTTTTCCCTTTACCTCCCCCCCAAATTTCTTCTGTATTTACCTCCCCCCCTTCCTGAAAAACCTACTTTCTCATTTCCCTGATCTGATCACATGAACCTGGCTATTCCTTTTTCTATTCCTCTCCAACCCCTCTTCTGGCAATGCTTCTTATTTACTTTCTTGGTTTCTGTAGTTACTACAGGCTATGTACTTGCATCTGAAGATTTGGAGCTAGGAGCCTCCAATGAAAGAGAACAAATAACATTTGTCTTTCTGGGTCTGGGTTCTCTCACTCAATATGATATTTTCTAGTTCCATCCATTTACTTTCAAGGTTCATAGTTTCATTTTTCTTTACATCTGAAAGCTAAAAATAAATTTTCTGCATCTCCCAGCTATATCCCTTCTTGGCATGTGCACAAAGGCCTGTCATCCTACCCTATATTTGGAATAATTTAAGAAGAACTAGTTTTAGTTTTTCTTCCAAAGCCTGGTAGAATTCTGCTATGAATCCATCTGGGCCTGGACTTTTTTCTTTTAAGCTGGAAAGGTTTTATTACCACTCCAATCTCTTCATTTGTTATGGATCTGTTTTGGTTGTTGAATCTTCTTGGTTTACCTTTGGTGGTTTGGATGGAATCCAGAAATCAGTTTCCTCAAGAGTTTCTGATTTAATGGAATATAGGGTTGAAACTATCTTCTTTAGAGTCTTTGGTGTCTGTTGCCATGTTTCCCTGCTTATTTGTGATTCTGTTAATTAAAGTCTTTCCTTTCTTCCTTCTTTTTTTCTTCCTTTCTTTCTTTTGTTAATTGACAAAGTATCTGTCAGTCTTGTTTATCTTGTCAAAGAAGTCACTCTTAGACTCCTTGATTCTTTGTATTGTTTTCCTTGTTTCTATTTTGTTAAATTGTACTCTGATTTTTTTTTTAATTTCCTGCCATCTGTTGGATTTGGTTTGGGTTTACTTTTATTTTACTAAATTTTTGAGTTGCCCCATTAATTCATTTATTTGTGATCTTTCTGATTTTTTAAATTTAGGAACTTAGGGTTATAAATTCCACCCCCAGGAAGCTTTTCAGGTGTCTCAGAGGTTGTGTTGTGTCATACCATCATTGTTGTTTGTCTCTATAAATTGTGTTTTTCTTCATTTCTTATTTGACATGTGCGCTCATCGTTCAGCATGTGCTGCTTAATCTCATGGGTTTGTGTAATTAGGAGATAGTCAGCTGATGTTGATTTTACTCTTTGTTGCATTGTTGTCAGGTGGAATACTTGACATTTCTGTAATTTTTCTGAAGTTTTCAAGGTTTGTTTTATGTCCCAGAATGTAGTCTACTTTGGAGAAACTCCCATGGACTTCAGAGTAGAATGTATATTCTCTGGTGTTTGGATGGAATGTTGTGTAGATATTGTTAAGGGCCAGCTGACTCCATTTTTCTTCCCTTTCCTATTTAAACATGACGATAGAATTTGATTTATTTCCATATTGTTCCCTATGGTGTTTTTCTCTAATTATGTTCCAAGCTAAAGGTCAACTTTTTTTGACACTTTGTAAATTGTTTCCATTGTTTCGTGGTATGTTCCAAGAACTGACTGACCATAAAATGTTTCTTGGTATGTTCTGACAACTGGTTAACCATGATCACAAAAATATCTGACTAAATTCTGCTTTTGTAATCGCTTGCTATGTACTTCAGGCTTGAGCTTGACTATAAAAAAGCACCTTTATTCAGTCTTGGACGCGTCTCTCTCGTACTTCCGAGGAGACTGATAGTTTGGCCTGGCCATAAAATAAATTTTTACCTTGCAACATTTCGGCTGACCCTGCCTTGTGTAGGCCTTCTGCAGCTAACTACATCTCTTGAAAGCTCATGAGTGCCATGGCCATGCACTTCTTCCTTTTTGTCTGGCTCTTACATTCTTTCTGATCCTACTTCTGCAAGATGGCTGAGCCTTGGATGGTCATATGCCTATTCCATTTAACACTGAGTACCCAAAATGTGTAAGTGTCTCTGTCATGGGATTTGGGATCATTTGAATAGAGGTCAAGGACCTATGATGTGGCTGGTCACATGGGAGTTCTATTTTAGATGTTTGAAAACCCTCCAGACTGACTTCCCAAATGTCTGCATTAGTTTGCACAACCATTAACTATGGAAATGGATTGCTCTTTTCTGACACCCACAGCAGCGTTTATTGTTATTTGTATTCTTCATGATAGTCACTCTGACTGTGATCAGGTGGAACCTTGAAGTTGGTTGTTTGGTTGTTAGTTTTGGTCAGTGTCTCACTACATAGCTTTGGATGGCCTGGAATGTATGAGGTAGACCAAATTCACAGAGAGTCTCCAGATCCCGCCTTCTGAGAACGCCATCACACCTAGCCCCTTAAAGTCATTCTAATCTGCCATTTTCCTGATAGCTAAGGATGTTGAACACTTTTTAAATGTCTTCCAGACATTTTATTTCTTCTGTTGGAGTCACTGTTTGATTCCGTATCCTGTTTTTGTTTGATTGGTTTGTTTTTGTATTGTTTTGTTTTAGTTTGAGTTTTTTATGTATTCTGGACACAGATATATGGCTAGTAAAGATCTCCTCCCATCCTATGTATTTTCTTTTCACCTTCCTGACTTATTTTGCCTTAGAGGAGCTTTTCAGGGTCATCCCATTCATCAATTGCTTTTATTTTCTGTTCTGCCAGAGTTCTTTTAGAAGAGTCCTTGCCTATATATTGAGATATGCTCTTTACTCTTTCCTCTGACAGCACAAGTTGTTCTATTGAACTACTTGGTCCATTTGGACCAAGTTTTGTGCACAGTGAGACATAAAGACATAGCTTCTGCAGTAGCTTTCATACACAATAGGAATGATGCACACAGAGACCATGGCAGCACACCCAAGACCCGCACAGACTCAAGCCGAACAGGGTCCTGGCACTGAGAGGGACAAGTGGACTGTGGCTTCCTACCCCTAACCAAGAGTATATCTGCAGTTGATACCACTGGTGAAGGAGGGAGTCTCACTGGCTATATTAGCCATACTTCAGAGGACACACCACACCCAGGAATAGTTGGTCAACAGAAAACAAACTCAATGATATTTTTGTAAGCCCTTGTTTATTTTTATTTCCATTTTTGTGTTTTTGTAGGTTTTTTTTTTTAAAGAGAAAGAGGAAAGATTGTAAAGTTGGGTGAGTAGGGAGATGAGGAACATTTGGGAGGATTTGGAGGAAAAGAAAACATGATTGAAATATATTTATATGAGTATTTAAAAAACACCTAAGAAAAGATCTCTTTCTGCAGTATAATTTGAACTTGGGTCTTGGTGTTGGTCTTTTGGTTTATGATTGCCTTAGCTATTATAGTACTTTGAATGAGCCTCTTTCCCCATAGGCTCAGACGTTTGAGTCCTTGGTCCCTGGTTGGTGGTATGATTTGGGTAGGTTTTGGAGGTATGGTTTTGCTGGGGGTTGGGAGCTTTGAGGTTCCAAAGCCTTGTGCTATTCCCAGGGCCCTTTCTTGGCTGCTGGCTTGCTGTTCAAGTTGTGAATCCTTAGCTTCTCCTCCCACTGCTGTGCCTACTCTTGCTGCTGTGCCTTTCTGCCATGATGGACTTTCATCCCTCTGGAACCACAAGCTCAAAATAAACTCTGTCTTCTATAAGTTGCCTTGGTCGTGGTGTTTTATTACAGCAGTGCAAAATTACCTACGATGCAGCTTCTCTGTGTCCTTTGTGCTTCCGTGGACATTTTGAGATGGTTTTTACTAGTATGGGAACAGTGGCCCTGGAATTTTGATTGGTATTGCAATAAATTTTGGGGATGGTACATTTCACGAGATTCATTCTCGTGATTTCATGACCATGGTTTGGCTTTGAACATGTTGAGCCAGGCAATTAGTGAGCATGTGTCGGGGGGACGGCAAACTGGCTGGAGGAAAAACAAGCCAGGCCTTTGTTTTAAGCCATTAGGCTTTTGTCTCAGGTCAACAGGGTGAGGAAGAAGCCAGCCATCTTGGAAATTCACCATCCTTATCGTCTAGCATGGCCCTTCTGCCTATTAAGGATTCTGTCTAATTTCTAACCCCTCATTCTCCCCTCTCAGATATCACTGTAATCAGATTAAGGGTTTTGGGGGTACAGATTGCTCTAACTGCTTCCAGGCTGGAAAAAGGGGTGACGTAGAAAGAGCACATCAGAGGCGGTTCAGTCTAAGGAACTGTGCTAAAATTTAACAGATGGCAAAGATCTGGACCATAAGGCACCACTGCTGGCAGAGTGCATCCTCAGAGTACCCTAAGAAAAGAGGTGGCATGCAGAAGGTGAGACTGCTAACACTACTGTAATTTCACTGAGAGTGTAGCTAAGAAGATGTTTGGGGAGTTTTGTCCTTATTAGAGGAAGAAGATAGAAAAGAAAAACGTTGGATCCATGGCAGGATTTGTCATAGACATTCGTTGATTTAGGTTTCTGTCCCGCCCAGTCCCACACTCATTCACACAGAGGTCTACATTAATTATAAACTGGTTAGCCTATTAGCTCAGGCTTCTTATAACTTATATTAGCCCATAATTCTTGTCTGTATTAGCAAGGTGGCTGGGTACATTTTCTTAGCAAGGCATTCTCATCTTGCTTCCTCTGTGTCTGTCTACCTGTGTCTGGGTGATGGCTGCAGACTGACCTTTTCTTTTCCCAGAATTCTCCTGTTCTTGTCACCCCACCTTTACTTCCTGCCTGGCTACTGGACAATCAGCATTTTATTAAAAATAATACAAGTGACAGGATAAAAGACCATTGTCCACAGCAGACATTGTCAAGATAGATGATTGGATCCATGGAAGGATATGTCATAGACATTGTCAAGATGGATGATTTCTTTGTCACTCATGTGCACTATAAAATGTGGACCCTCCACAAGGCTATTGATTTGCGTTAAGAGCCTAAGACACTTCTCTCTGGCCAGTATAAGTTCAGAAGTTGGCCATCAGGTCTTCTTGATTATAAGCTCATAGGGAGCATTAAGAGACAAAGTTAATGAGAAAAATTTGTAACTTTATGGTTAACATAAGTCTTTAGTAAGGTGAAGTGTAATTATGCAGCTGGCTGGATAGTGCCACAGAGCCCTCCAGAAGGATAAGGTTGGAGACGTTGTCTCTATAGCTAGACGGATGCAAGCTTTGTTTAACAGACGGAAGTATCACTGTGCAAGGAGCTGTTTGCTACACAGGACTCCTCCTTAAGGATGGAATGCCTGGAACCTTGTAAGAGGAGTCAGTTAAGTTATTGTCTCACTGCAAGTGCCATCATGGCATCAGATGCTCCAATCACCTACCAGATGTAATGTCCAGTGGGACTGGGCCAACCTAAGTGAAATCCAGAGTCCATTTGTTAAAGGCACAGTAAGAGCAGCAGAATCTAATCGGCAGCCTAAAGGAGAACTATAATCCTTTTAAATATGACTCTCTAGTGATGTCCAATGGACACCACTTGGGTATCCTGAATAATTCCCCCAACCTGTGAATTTGCCCCAGGGTGTCTGGTAACTTCCTTTCATCCGGAAACGTGGGTGCTGCGGGTACAGGCAGACACATTACAGCTGTGAGGGGTATTCTTTCAGTGAGAGTGTTTCATTGCTAGTATTTTTTTTCTTTTAAGATTTGGCCTTAGCATTTAAGAAGACAGTCCTGTTCGCCTCAACTGTAGCTAACACTGCAGTGCTGCATTGAGCCAAAAATTTGTCCTGTATCTGATATATAATTACATATAATTGATCATGCAATTATGTATAATTAATTATATAGAAATATAATCATATCAATCAATTATAATCATATAATAAATTATATTAATTAAATACAATTAATACAATTACTTATATGGTATAATTAATATATAATATATACTATGATATATTATATATACTATATTATATTAGTGAGAAATAGTTATCTAAGTAATATCTCATATGGTTAAGCATTATGGCTGAGGGCTGTGGTCCATTGAACTACTGAAGAAATATACTCTTCATTTTTAGTTCTTGTTATAATTTCCTAATGGGTGTTTAAGATCATATAGGTGGCCCAAACCTTTTGCAAACTTTCAAGATCAGTGGAAGATTTGGTCCTCAGGGGTCACCTATGTTGGGAGAAACCTCCAAATTCTCTAATCTCTCTTTTGCCAGTTGGTCTATCTGTCTAAGGACACAGCAAAGGCCTTGCTTAAGTGTTGTTTCACTTGGAAATATGGAGAAAACTTTCCTCCTCTTTGTATACTGGTCACTGGCTAGAGACTACCCAGTAGCATCTTTTTGGCCTCCTTGAACAACAGAACAAATGATTTCCTACAGTTCTTGGGTATTTTGATAGATGTTCCCTCAACCTCCTGGGTCTTAGTTGTCTTTTAAAGGCAAGGGGGGAAATATTCTTCATTTCAGTCCCTCTGACCACATCACGGTATGTCTTCAAGTATGGTTATTGAAAACCCAGAGGGCTAGTTGCATTAGACTGCTAATTTAAATTATGGTATAATATTTAGATAAAGCTGACAAATCAGTATCCAAGCCTCATTCTGTATACCCTAAATAACTTATTCAGACCCTCATAACTTGCATATGCTTTCCAGTCTTCTTGCTGATTCTGCAAAAAACCATTCAGCCATATTCATGCATAATTAATTCTTTATTAAGAATATTTTTATTTTTACATTGTAACATCTTATTATGAGACATACCAGCAAATAAATTTATAATATGCTGTGAGAATTTTCTAGAGGAGGGTCAAGCAATGTCCCCATAAGGTCCCAATAACACATCTAAGTTCTTATTTTGCTTCAGCTCACTCTGGGAGAGCCAATAAAATCTATAAGGCTAACATATAGAGCTGAGGCAAGGGGTTGTTGACAGGAGTGTGGATGACCTAAAAGCAGCCTCACTGGGAAATTTTTGCTGAGTATTGAGGAAGGTTTTTCCATAGATGCATAGCTGGTTCCCCTTCTCTTTAGCCTTTTTTAGACTCTCTGTATTTAATTTCCCCTCAAGACCCCAAGCCATGCACAACTAGGCCAGAATTCTATGCTAACTGGGAGGAATGGCTGGGTACCTAGGCTAGGGTTCAGTGACCTACCCATTCCTTCCTTCTATGAATGGACATTTGGCAGTCAGTAAGCTTGACTGTGGTTTGTGTATTTTTGCAAGCAGGCACAGCTGAACCCATGAAAGTGGAGGTTGCTCAGCATAGAAGATAGTGCCATGTAAATAAAATCTTTTTAATAAAGCAAAATTGAATTCAAATTGCATATATAGGATAATAAAACAAATTAAGAGAGATACAGGTCAAAGCCGGTAACCTAAGCCAAAGTTGTCCTGATTCAACAGAATCTCAGACAGCCCCAACCACACCTATTAGAGGAAAAGATGAGTAGAAAAGGTAAGATCACATGCTACACCACAAAGAGCAACACAATACCAGTAAAACCTAAAGATCCTACAAAAGTAAGACCTGAACAACCAAATATGGATGAACCAGAAGAAAATGACCTAAAAAATAACCTCAAGAGAATGTTTTAAATTCTTAAAGATGAAATGACAAATTACCTTAAAGAAATAGAGGAAAAACAAATAATAAATAGGAATATATCAGCAAATCACTTAAAGAAAACCAAGAGAAAGAACTCAAACATATAAAAGAAACTATTCAGGACTTGAAAACTAAGATAGAAAAAATAAAGAAAACACAAGCCCAAGGAATTATAGAAACAGAAATCATGACAAAAAGAGCAGGAATGACAAATGCAAGTATGAACAACAGAATACAAGAAATGGAAGAGAGAATCCCAAGCGCCGAAGATAAAACAGAGGAAATAGACTCATCAGTTAAAGAAAACATTAAATCTAACAAAAGCTTAACCCAAAATATCCATGAAATATGGGACAACATAAAAAGGCCAAATCTTTTTTGTTTTTGTTTTTGTTTTTTTGTTTTTTATTTTTTATTTTTTTATTTATTTATTTTCTTTTTTTTAATTTTTAATTTTTTTTAATTTTTCTCTGCTCCCCTCCCTGCCACACCCCTCCCTCCCTCAACCTTCCCCCAAGGTCCCCATGCTCCCAAATTATTCAGGAGATCTTGTCTTTTTATACTTTCTACTTCCCACGTAGATTATATCTATGTAGGTCTCTCTTAGTGTCCGTATTGTTGTCTAAATTCTCTGGGATTGTGGTTTGTAAGATGGTTTTCTTTGCCTTATGTTTAACAACCACCTATGAGTGAGTACATGTAATAATTGTCTTTCTGTGTCTAGGTTACCTCACTCAAAATAATGCTTTCTAGTTCCATCCATTTTCCTGCAAAATTTAGGCTGTCGTTATTTTTTTCTGCTGTGTAGTACTCCATTGTGTAAATGTACCACATTTTTTTTTTTTATCCATTCTTCGATCGAGGGGCATTTAGGTTGTTTCCAGTTTCTGGCTATGACAAATAAAGCTGCTATGAACATAATTGAGCACATGTAAAAGGCCAAATCTTAGAATAATAGGTATAGAAGAAGTTCAACTCAAAGGCACAGAAAATTTATTTAACAAAATCATAGAAGAAAACTTTCCCTACCTAAAGAAAGATATGCCTATGAGATACAAGAAGCTTACAGAACACCAAATAGACTGGATCCAAAAAAAGTCCCCTTGCCACATAATAATCAAAACACTAACATACAGAGTAATGAAAGAATATTAAGAGCTGCAAAGGAAAAAGGACAAGTAACATATAAAGGTAGACCTATTAGAATTACACCTGACTTCTCAGTGGAGACAATGAAAGCCAGAAGGTCATGGTCAAGCATTATGCAGACATTAAGAGACCACAGATGCCAGCACAGACTACTATATCCAACAAAACTGTC